>JABSTR010000542.1:0-52920 GCA_013339765.2 Haemaphysalis longicornis | reverse complement strand
AATGGTTAGCTAGAGAAAGAAGAGGCCACAAAACTTCCAAATTTTTCTAATTTTCCTCGAGTAATCTACCTAGGCAGTTATCTCTTTCGGTTAACGACTGATGTTTGGCCGATCGCCTGATTGGGTATGCGGCAATTATTTTAAAGAACAACAACAACAGTATTCTTACTAGAACCATGGTTTGGATAGTACCCAGAACACCACGTTCCGCGTTTTCCTTTCATGCTTCAACACGGAATTAAACACGCATAGGTGGAATAGAGTTGGCTTTTGAGAAGTCGCTATGATATGGCTGCGACAGAAGCACAGGGAGCCTATTTTCTGTAGCGCAAACGTCACGATTCACCACGAATGCTGAGGTACATCTGTGGCGCCGTATGCTCACACGCACTCCCTTGCTGGTGCAGTAGCTCGCTGCGATGCTGTTCCGTCAGAGCCATGTAAACCCGGCTGCATATGCTGGCATGAAAGTCAATTATCACTGCTAAATATTTGTTTTTGTCATATTTGTACGTCTTCCCTTCAGTGCATAGAACGATACCAAAGGTTCAGGAAACAGGCAAATGCATTTTTCTCGCCTTTGAAGACGCCGTAACATTATCGCGGAGTCACAGAAAATGAATCTAGCTTTTCATTCTGACCACGAGAAGCACCCTCCTCGCCCTCTTTGCAACTCGCCGACTTCGCGTTCTCCTTAATAAAGCACGGCATAAAAAACTGCAAACCTTTAAACAACATGGGGGCCATGTCTTGCCAGCATTGCTTTATACCGGTGTGTCTAACAAAAAAAAATTACCGGTTCGGTTACGGTTCGTTTGAATTCATTTGGTTCCGGTTCAGTTCTGGTTCGATTAAATCTCAAACCGAACCGGTTAGCGAACCGGTTGGTTTGCACGCTTAAACCGCTTTGCGAACCGGTTCGGAGAGTTAAATTTTTAGCGATGGGCGAAAAAACGCTTTGCAGTTTAAAGTGACTGTAAAAAGTCAATACAATTCTGGTGCATTAAAAATACTGGTTTTGGCCTGCAAAATTTATGAATTTTAAATACAGATGTTGTGAGGACTTTCGAGCTACTTTCTCGCTCAGTCCTTCAGTTGTCCTTGGGACTACTTAAAGCAACCACCAAGGGTCCTGACAGTCTTTAAGGTATGCTTCCTCCCGCTTACTTTTTTTGTTGTTCTTGAAATGGCAATCCCCTCGCTGGATTCGCCCATCACATTCATTGTTAAACCCCTAGAGTTTGGCCTGCGTACCGGCACGTCACCTCCGTGAATTAGCATGGGACATGTTTAAATACCGGTAGTGTACTTTTTTAAAGCAAAGCTTTACTTCTTTCGTCCAGCGACTTCTTGAGGTTCCGCAAGGTGATCTTTTGGTTGGAGACACACCACCGACGACACACCTCGCAGCGCAAGACGTGATTCGCCGGGCCCGCTTTCTGCGCTGCGCAAAAGGCCCCGTTTTAAGTCGTTTTGCGACTTAGCGGTGGCGGCCGAACGTCCGCTCAGCTGAACGGCAGCCAACCAAAACCGCCGCCTCCCACGCATGTGGCGCTAAGTCTTCTCGGGATATGATGATGATGAGAAAACTTTATTTTGCCCAAACTGGGGTGGGAAGGAGACGAAAGGGAGCGTTCGACGGTCCTCCCCGCCAGATGGCGTCCAGGAGCCCGTGAGCCGTAGCGGCATCATCGGCCATTTGGGCAAGGTTGCGTTGAGTCTCTGGGTCGGAGCTGAGCAACACGGCCTCTTATTGCTCCAGAGTCTTTATCAATATTGTCGGTGATGTGTGTGGTGGTTTCTCGGGACAGGCCCATACGATGTGCTGCAGGTTGGCTCGTTCCGAGCACCATCTGCATTGCTCTTTGTAAAGGTCTGGGTATAGGCTCCGTGCGCTGGTATGGTGGCGACACAAGCGCCTGAACAACTAGCGCCATCTACAGCCACTGGAGGCATTTATCGGATGTTGTGGTCGTCGCTTGCGCCCTTCCCCGTACGCCCGTGCTACGCTCCGATGACTGATTGCTCAAACCACCGCACTCGTTTTAACGGTTTTAGAGAGGTGGGAGATATTGGCTCGTTTTCTTTTTTGTCTAAGCAAACCTCAAAACGCGGTCGCCATCTACACACCGCCAACGATGTTTACTGCGTCCGGGAGGAGCTAGCGAACGCAACGGACCCGTCCGATGTTTCCAGCAATGGCGTTGGGCACATAACAGGCGTGACCCTGCGCTGCGACTTCTTAAAGGCGGGTACAGTGAATGGTTATGAGTTCTGTTGTAAACACGCGGCTCACGCATCTCTGCACTTTATTATGAGTTCAGTGAGTCTAAGCGAGGTAGGCGGGGGAAGCTGCACGCACAAGGCTGGGTGCCAAGGCTCGCGTAAACATGCTGACGCAGTTGCTATGTTCGTCAACTCATAACGGTAAGCACCGGGCAGCTATTGCCAAATTTTAGCGCCGGTATCAACGCCGGCGTTCCAGCTCTGTCCGAATCAGCGAAATGTTAGTCGTATGGAGTTGGCCGCGATATGTGCGTCAAAGCAGCGGCCGAGGCCGCACGGGCAGAAGCTCCGCGCGTACACCTAGGAAAGGGTAAGCAGCGATGACCACCATAATACAGAAGAGGAATAAACAATACAGATTGCTAAAGCATAAGCATCACGTAATGCTAAAATGCCGGGGAGGCATAAGGTCAGTGACAAAAAAAAGAAGAAAAAGAAAACGTTTGACTCCGTCACTGCTTCAAGATGATTGACGCGTATATTAATGGTCCATTCGTTTAGCTGCGGTGGTTGCCTGTGGGATCACTGCAGTTTTGTGTCAACCGTTACGCTGCGTCATATTCCGTAGCATGCACTCAGGTAAGATTACTGGGGTGTACGCTGGCGCGCTGAATTGTTCCCGATGAAGTTCGCGTTGCCTATGCAAGTTTCACCGGGCACCGGCTGTCGCAGGTCCCCTCCGAAGTTTATAGCGGGTGCGCACAGAAACAAGATATAGAGTATAAACCACATTCACACAAAGCAGCAAAACGACCGCTTATGGCCAGAAGTTGATCGGCGTTGTTTACATTGCTCGTCGCACGGCGCGGGTTCATCGCTGTCGCCTTTCCGCTTCATTTCAAGGGAACCGAGATAAACTATTTTTTCGTCAGCCTCCTCGCGACCTTTTTAAAATGTTGCGAGAGCCGTAGCCCCAGCAATACATACAGAAACACGCACAACGTGCTCGACTTTTTCACGACTGCGGAATCTCCGCCCGGTACAGCCGCTCCTTCACAGAACAGGCTCCTTCGGGCTGATCAACATCCGATTTCTGACGGCGCCGCTGCTCGGCGGCGCTGCGGTCGCGCTCAAAACACCAGTGCACGGAGCGAATAGGCGGCTGTAGGCTACGGGGTTGGGGAAGGTGTTGGACTGCAGAGCCGCCAGGCCACCTGGACATGCCCGCCGGGTATTTTAGGCGGCCTAAGTGATAGTGAGCGGCGATGTCCCTATAGGTCACAAACATGTCCCTGCCCCCCCGTATGTAGCGATGGGTCATCAAGATCGAGTCGGTCCCGGTAGCTGAAACCTCGGGCCGCTTCGTGAGCATGCTCATTACCTGTCCAGGACCAATGTGCTGGACAGGAACCAATGTGTGGACAGGGAGCGGCTATGGAGTACTGTGGAGGACGATGGAGTAGGGGAAGAATTCGCTAACTTACGCATGGAGCTATACCTTGAAAAACAAGTGCAAATAGTGTGGGAGGGGTAACATACAATAGGCCTGTGAACACCCACAAGGGTTTGAAACAAGGATGTCCTCTCTCTCCACTGCTGTTCGCGATCTACATGGCGGGTTTAGAAAGGAAGCTAGAGGGCAGTAGGCTGGGACTCTACTTATCATACATTAAAAACGGACAGGTGGTGCAGCAGTGAATGCTAGGATTAATGTATGCAGACGACATATTTTTGATGGCGGAAGACCAGATAGGTATGCAGGGCCTGATGGATATATGCGGACAGCAAGAAACTGGTAGCATTTCGGCTGGCGTACCCGCAAATTTTCCCGCCATTTTTTTGCGGGGCTACCTAGGTAGCCAGTCCTGGAATGGCCTCCGCGCTAAAACAGCGGGGGCAGGTGGTCCCTACTTATATGGCACGTTCGCCTAATGTACGTAGCTTTTTTTCCCTTTTTTTTGCTCTGTTCGTTCGCTTCCTTCTTCCCCCGCCATCCCTCCCTGTCCCTTTCTTGCGTTCCGTCGCCGCCGATTTTTCTCCGGCCGACTCGCCGTGCGGAATTCGCGGGCGTGAGTCCTGCGTGGGGGCGGCATTCGCTGTGTTTATTTCTTTTTTTGTTTTCATCGCATTCGCGGATATGAAAGAGGCATGCGTGGCGGTTCCAGCAGTAGCTGGGTTGATTAGCTCGCATTATACAGTCCCTGGCAGAGCAAACGTATTCGGCGCCGTAAAGGCCGCGGATCTGTCAGTCCGCTCTGGTTACAAACACTTCCGCGCTCGGGGCTCTGGCTGGGGCGCGGGTTCGTTCTTTTTTTTTCGCTTTGTCTCCAGGGGAGGTATTACAAACGTATACGCCTCGAGCGCTGCCTGTAGGGGCGCCACTGAAATCCCCCTAGCGGCCCGTTTCGAAAGCAGTGGCGGGAGTTGCCGGCCCGCTCACCACTGTCGCCGTTGCTTTTGAGGCGCGTTCGCGACTGATATTTTCCGTTTGTATGCGTTGGATATACATATTTATGTGGAGCAGTCACTCTGTTCGCAAACGTGGTGCATTTACGAGAGTGTAAATGCTTCTGACGCGATCTTACTCTGGTACATTCGGTCCGCATAAGCGCCAGGTGTGTGTCACAAGCCGGTCACGAAACCGGCATATATGCATGGATCTGATTGCAATTCCACTGCCCTGAAATTACTAACAGTAACTCCGTAAGCAGCGTTCGTTCAGATGCTCATTCTACGGTTATAGAGTGCGATGTAAATCGGTTTCGTGTAGTTCCATAATCTAGCCGAGCACTCATACCTGACAGCCCGCCAGTTACGCTTCATATCTCGGATATTGATCACTACCCTGAACAAGCCAATGTGGCAAATATCGGTTTCGTGTAGTTCCATAATCTAGCGGAGCACTCATACCTGACAGCCCGCCAGTTACGCTTCATATCTCGGATATTGATCACTACCCTGAACAAGCCAATGTGGCAAATATCACGGGCATTCTACGCAATAAGTAATATTGATAACGCAAAATTACATGCGGGAGTCAGCACAAAGAATTTACGGCTGGGTCGTCTTGTCGCGAGGTGAGCTTCCCCAAACAGTCATCGGTTACATACATCTTCCGCTTATATCCGCCGCCGTGACTAAACGCTTTTTCGAAACATCATCATATGACACAGGGAGCCTGCAGAATTCCGCACAAAAGTTAAATCAGGGGGCCTTATCTGATACCACACTCAATCCAACGACACCTTTTATCGCTTGTGAACTTCCTTACTGTACTTCAAAAAATGTGTCCGCCGAGTGATCCCCTGTTCGTTAAAGTCGAAAAACAAAATAAAGGTGAACCCGCAGCTTGTGTGTGATTTACTAAAACGGCTTTTCCTTGATTTCGCTCCGCATTTGTACAAACGACAGTTAGGCGGCCCCTCCTCCCCCTCACTGTCTTGGAAAACAGTGCATTTCGCATCTAGTTGGTCCAGTGAGTTCAACCTTGCTTAAGGTAAGACGAACGTCTCTAGGATTTGCGAAGCTTCACTGTTTTTTTTTTCATTCTCGCACGAACAATACACTGCTTCCGGACTTGGCAGACAATTTATTTTTCGTGGTTTATTATCTCTCCTTGGTCTGTTCTATCAGGCGGGAGTGAGCACATATTTAACGAACCGTAGACTTCGAATATACTTAACATGTTCGCGTGGCCTCTATTTGTATAAAAGGCACAAGTTATTGCCAGATATATTAGGTAATCACCTCCCCGAATGATATTTTTGGACGACGTATACATTAAAAACAACGCCGAATTCGTTGTCCGCGCTGCAAAACGAAACCTACCTCTCACTGTGCCAATATCAGGTCTATACGAGGTGCCAATAGAATTTACTTGCGTCTGAGATATTCGGAAGTGACAGTGGTGTTATGCCGCTGCCGTCGCCGACGCGAAGAAGCGCGCAGTACCGCGCCCCGGTTAGCTCTTGTTGGCGTTCGAGCATTCTAACAACTCTAATCAGGACGCAGCTGTTTTTTTAAAATGCCCTAAACGTACTATGTGCTTAAAGACATCCCAATAACAAGATGTTTAGGGCGCGGAAAGGCAAAAAGAAGCGAAAGAGAAAAAAACACTGCATGAGCCGATATCAGCTGCGCTGCGGGCATCCCGTAAGCGCCGCGGAGAAGCCGCGGCAGGCGGCGCAGCGATCGCGAAGCACGAGGCGTATAGGGGCCCGTAAAAGCCGCGGATCTGCGAATTCTTTGGTGCTTGCCGCGCTGATCGGGCGCGAACTTGAGTCGTTCTTTTTTTTCGCTTGTCCCCAGGGGAGGTTTCGCGCTCTAAATGGCCATAAATGCGTACTTTTAATGCCTACTTCAATATCGGTGCGTATGGGAACACTATTTTGTCTCAAGTTTCTCTTTCGGGTGCGGATTAAAGTTATTCGTTACCACATGGACGGTTCAGAGGACGCGGGCTCGATTCCCGGCCGCGGTAGCCGCTTTTCTGATGGAGGAGGCGAAAAGCAAAAATGCCGTGTGTACGAGATTAACTCTACGAGATTAAACTTAATGCGAGATTAACGAGTCTGCCCCCTGCAAGTAGTATCTATGTGTCGTAATGCACAGCTGCACAACCAGTCGAGGGGTCGGAAGTATTCAGAAATTAGAGAAGTAGGGGGAGAAGGCAAGGGATGTGTCGTAAAGGCGTGGAACATATTGTTACTAAGTGGAGTTGTGATACGGAAACGTTTCTCGTAGCATCCCCCGCGTGCCCCTGGCGTGGGTGTATAGGCACTACTAGCAACTAGCCTGAATTAATGAAAGAAGCAGGTTTTCATGTTGCCTTCAAAAGGACGTAGCACTAATCATCATTTTTGAAGCAACACTCAGCGTTTTACGTGCGCTCTGTATGAAAGAGCAAACTGCTTTCGACTGTGTGGAGGTAGGTCTCTGGAGAGCCGTGTGCTATACGGTAGCGTGGTATGCAGTACTGCCAGTACCCATAATGCAATGCGTGCTGTCGTATGCAGTTCCAAAATAGAAGAAAAAAAGCTCGGGGGTACACCCCCGCGTGATACGAGCAGAGATACTGAAACAATTTGGCATGTGAGCTCACTGTTTAGCATTCATTCCGATTTTGAGCCAGCAAGTTTAGTTTACAAGTGGCGAGAAGGAGCAGGCCCTTTTAAAATCACTATTTGTTATAACTAGTTTGCTTCTGTCGGCTTTTGTAATAAATGTAGCGCGCAACAGAATTCCAATTCGCCAATTTACGAACGTCGTGCCATTCGTGGCCCGAGGTGCGGAAAAGTAGCGTTTCTCTAGCGGCCAGATGTCTGAATGTGGTCGCAACATTTCGTATTTCCGTTAGGCAAAGAAATAACGTATCTTCGCCGTACGATAACTAAATTCCGTCGGGTACCGGTTACGCAGGAGGTGCTGTCGGACCAGTTAATCAGGGCCGCAACAGACGCGAAGCTGCGCCAAACGAACCGTTTCCGAAGCGGATGACAAATTCAGCCGGAATGCGCCTCGCCGTCGCGCACCTCTAACTGACCAGCTCCGGAGCTCGGGGATCGTTGCGCCATTCGTACGCCATCTACATTGTGCTCCGATAGTGAGGGACATTAAAGGTCCGTCGAAAAGAACGAAGTCGGCGATCCTCTTTATCTCACTCCGTGGTCGTAACCACGGAGTAAGATAAAGAGGAGCGCCGACTTCGCTCTCTCCAACGGGCCCTTAATGTCCCTCACTCGCGGATCACAGTGCAGATTGCGCGGCGAATGGGCACTATTAACCAACATTCCCCGCGTTTCCGGCGCTCGGGAGCGTGCTCACCCAGCCGGACTTGACGGTGGCACCCATTCCGCCGCCTCTGTCGTCCGCTTCAGCAAAGGTTGTTTGTTTTGGTCCTGTTTTAGCGCCAGCGTAGCGTCCGTTGCGGGCCTACTACGTACTGGTTGATGAGCATGTTCGGCAGCACCTCCTGGGTAACCGCTGCTTCACAGAATGAATTTGTTGTATGGCAAGGATATCGCAAGGATTGATTTACAGGGCGGGAAAACAAAATGTAGGGCCCACACACAGACATCTGGCCAATAGGGAAACGCTACTATTTTCGTACTGCATGTCACAAATGGGAGCACCTCCCCTCCCGTAAACAGGCGAATACAAATTCAGTTTTGTTCTACATTTATCACTAAAGACAGAAGCCGACAGAAACCAACTAGCTCTGACATACAGCCACTCTAAAAGAACCCCCTATATTTTGCCATTTGTAAACTATACTTACTGGCTCAAATTCGGTATGAATCCTAACCAGTCAGCTGACATGCCGAAGTGCTGCAGTATCTCTGCTCTTGTTGGTGTAGCCCTGAGCTTATTTTCTTCTCTTCGGCACAACATACGACAGTAGGCGCTGCATTACGTGCACTGCATACCATATACTTGTGTATAGTGCACTACGCTCCTGAGAGCTACAACAAAATAGTCGAAAGCTGCTTGCGCCTTGATGTAGAACGAACGTAAAACGCGGGGTGCGGCTTGAAAAATGATGGCTGGACGAGGTGCTTTTGCAGGCAACACTAAGGTTCAAATAATCTGAACTATTTGTATTGCATGAACAGCTACTCCTTTCATAAGTTCAGACCAGCAGAGAGCAGTTCTGATACAACCACGACTGGTAACGCTGGGGGATGCTTCGAGAAATATTTGCGTGTCATGGCTCCACTGCACTTGCCACGTCCCCCTCCGTCTCTAACATCTGAACACTTGGTACCCGTCAATTGGTTGTGCAGCTGGTAATTGCGACACGCAGGTGTACGGCATGTAGGAGGCAGCCATACTTCGATGATTGAAAAAAAAATAGAGCGCGCCTTAGACAACGACAGTAAAGAAGGACGACGGGACAAGCGCTTCTCCCGTCGCCCTTCTTTACTGTCGTTGTCTAAGGCGCGCTCTATTTTTTGCAATAATAATGCACCAACTTGCCCAAAAGATGTGTTTAATACTTCGATGCCACCAATAATAAGATAGCCACAGGTGTGTATTTATGCACATGTTTCAAATGTATTTAAAACAAAATTGATTACAATTACTTTTTTTTGAAATACGCGAGCACTTCTTATGACGGAATATTGGTCTTTGGCTTGGCCTTGTATTGAAGAACATCTTATTTTCACACCAGGTCATCACAACACGTTCTCAGCAATGCATGTGGCTTTGTCCGCTGATGGCAGCGACAAGGCTAATCGACCCCACAGTAACAGTGAACACCGGGCCATAAGTTACGACATGGGTTAATACAAATATAGCGTTCGGAATTCTTAGGTCGTTAATCACGCTGACAGCGCCTTTCCATATTCATGGGAAGCCTACAGCCGCAAATTTCTGGTGTGGAAATGTAGCAATAATTGCAGCACGCCTATAGATCGCTTACGTCCCTCGTTAACGTTGTTCGTGAGCAGACGCATAAATAGTTAAACACGCAGGAAGATAGCGGGCGAGTAAAAAAAGGGCGATTTTCGCGCTTGATTGCTTGAACGTATGCCGAATCAGGCTAGTACATGTTGTAGTGTGCGATATTACTCTGATTTATTTCTTGTTTTGTTTTTTTCAGAAAGCGTCGTCGTACGATTGCATCTTAGAGCTGCTGGGTTAGATGGGTATTTTTCAGCTCACCTTGGATATTTTGACTAAACGTTCGCTGATAAAGAATAAGCGAAGATCACATATATGACAGTGTGTGATTACTCCACTGAGCACTGCGACGGCGCCCCGTGATTTAGATTCCGCGCGCGTATCGATAGTGCACCGTTTGACATGTCAGACAACAGACGTCGCGGCGAAAGACAACATGCCTCTAGGGAGAGCGAACAAGGGGAGAGCTAAAGGCACAGCGATGGGAGGGGTGTGACCGAGGAAGACAGCAAAGTGAAGGCTGAGTGGCCGGCGGCGCGGGGATATTATCGACTCGCTCAGATGATTTCTTCTGGGCCACAGTCGGCGCTCCTCTATATTTTACTCCCGAGGTCGTAACCTAGGTACTTAATCATTACCATTATGAACAAAACAAAAGTAAAGAAAGAAGAACGCAATCCTGGTCCTTCGCATGGATACAGAATATGCACTAGGTACGTTTTCTTGAAAATAAAAAAAACTACAAAAACGACTCTTGTATACAGCGTACACTTTCCTCTGCTCGCAAAAAATATGCTTGCGAACAGCTTATTCAACATTCTTGGTAATGCATATTGGATTGTGCCGTTCTTGGAAAATCTGGCATGTGTGGGAGAAATTGTAGAAATTGTAGTGTAGGAAATTGTTGGTGTAGAAATACCTAATCACGGTGTTTAGTTTAAATGCATTTCAAAAATGTTTCTTCACAAGCAGAGACTATTTTTATTGTTCGTGGCTTCCGACAATTCGCACAGTGTTTCAATGGAAACAACGTTAGCTATGTGACACATCACCTTCTTTTCGATCGTCTGTATAAAATGCAAATAGGGTTCGTTGTGGCAGAAAAGCAGCGATTTGCACGCGGTTTGAAAACATCAGATTTACAGTAAATGTTTTATGGACGCTGGGAACAAAGTGCGAAATCATTGAGTAATCTCACAGAATTCGATATTTTTTTTTTGCAACAACCTGGAAAATAGGCAGATTACTATTTGGCAGCATGAAGTTTGCATTTACTGTGCAGTGTTGATTGAATTTGTCTATGTAGCTGCATCCGATGCCCGCGAAGAGTAGATAGCGCCGATCCTTCTAGCGTTTCTGAAAGAGGCCTTTTGTGTAACCCCCTATGCGTGATTGGGGTGCCTTCATCGTCGCGACGGCCATACCCGGCTACTCTTCTTTTGTGTAGCCGATGAAAAATTTGTTGAATGGCTCAATTATTGGACACCAAAAGGAAGCTAACAGTGAAGAACGCCAGGGAGTGGTGTCAGTGTAGAAGGAGTGAAGTAATTAAGTCTTTTTCACGCACCCTTGTAACAGTTTTCTTCTCTTGTGACTGGCATTTTTCGAATGATAGGAAATGAAAAATTGGGAACAGGTGCGCCTGGTGAGTCCGTGCAGCATCTGAAAACGGCAGTGAACGTCTGATGGACACAAAGCTTCGCCAACGCGGGTACCACGGCGGCTGTATAAAACTTCACTGTGTAGCCTACGTTTGCGTAACTAGTACCTTTTCACGCTTTAAATTTGAAGCTACGTCGAGTGCAGCTATTAAGAATGAATTTGTCATTCTTATGTTGCTTTAGTCGTCGCTCAAATATTTATGGCATGTCTGCGGTGGTCGACAGCCGTGAAAGCCTATTTCTCTACCTGTAGTATCACGGCTATCAAAAGCAATGTCTCCGCCATCGATGCAGCTGTTTAGAATTTGGTGAAGTGCTCGTGGACCAAAGACAAGAAGGAAGAGAAGCAGCCAAACGCACTGAGGGGGTGTTGAGCCATGTAGTTCGCGTCTTTAGTAATGAATTTGACCATCTGAACCATTGCATTTCATTGGAAAAGCTTGTAATAAGTGCAAATCGTGGATGTAGAATGGTTCAAAAGTATTGTGGATTCGGGACTGTGACAACGGCCTTCGGGTCCGGTGGTGTAGTTGTTTTCGCGTTTGTTTCTTAAGCTGTTGGCGGCAGTTGTGCCGAATACGAACTGGTTATACGTTTGTTAGGAGCATTCTATCTGTGTTTCAAAAGACCACTCTTACACAAGTTTTAAAGAATAACTGCTGAGCTATTTTGTAAGCGTTGTCATGACATGTCCTTCTATTTCCTTAAAGACTTCTTGCGGGGTATTACATAAGGGGTAGGTACATAAAAAACTGAGAAGAAAACAATCGCTTGTCCTGCGGTGAAAGGTGATTAGTGATTGTGAGGAAAAGACCAAGTTTCGTTTTTTTTTTTCCTTGTGTGTTGTGTTTTTTTTTAATGACATGAGCCGTGAGTGAACTCGAGCTACCAGTGTGCAACACGGAAGAGAAGAGGACGGGCTGTGGGCAGGTGGCGCGACAGCTGGGCAAAAATCGAGGGAGGGAACAGGAGAACGAAGCCAGAAGGGCTACGAGAGGGACGTGCGAAGAGGCTCGTGCCACGGAACCACGGGCTGGGGGACGTTCCAGAGGAAGAGCTCGTGCCGTCGTTCCTGCTGCTGGCCTTCACCCAGGGCGTGCCTACCTCATCCGGTCCTGGTGGCTTGTTCCAGGACCAAGGGGCGGCCTGTCGAGCGGCTCCTGCCAGGGCGCAGTTACCGAGTGCGGGCCTTGGCCGACGCTACCGAGGCGCTCATCTCCGGGGTCGTTCGTGGGGACGTGGTCCTCGCGAGCTCAGCTGGGATCAGACATCGGTGCGCTGTCCCGTGGCAAGCGCCGCACACGGTAGAGCAGCTGTGTGCCGGCGACGATCCAGTTGCAGCAGTCGTGCCACCCCTGCCCTCGCTCACTTCGACGGCCACATCAACGGACGACGACAAACCTGAGAAGGCGTCGGGACCTGTCCGTGAGACGACGCCTTTAATATTCTAAACCCTACTCGCGAGGAACGTTGGTGTGGGGCAGAAGTAGACAGTAGCCTCGCAGCATTGCCGAACTGTATTTTGTGGTCAATTGTCTGTGAGACTGACGCGAAATGCCGATGTACTTTGTTTTCTCCGCTCCCGTAACTCAGGACTTAGTGGGAACAGATAAACAGTTATTTTCTTTTTCCCTCTTCACAACGTCTCTGTCGCCTCCTTTCTCGTCCGACAGCACACTGAAAGCGTGACGAACGTCCATTCACCATCACAATTTCTGGCGTCCGCGACAGGACGAATCTCTCTCGCTACATCTGAGAGCTCTCACGCTGTTCTTGTGTAAGGACGAGAATGGAAGAGAAGAGAACGTTAGTGGAGCTAGGAAAGGAGATGGGTCTGAGTGGAGAGGCGTTGCGGGCATGGGTGACCGATGAACAAAAAGATATGAGGGCGCAACGAGCAAAGAAAGGGAAGAGGCACGCATAGCAGCACAGGCTGAGCATGAGCGAGAAATGGCTCGCATGGAGGCTGAGCGACTCCTCCTTGAGGAGCGACGTCGAGTTTCGGAGGCGCAGCGTCCGAGCGCGAGTTGGTGGATGAGAGTGTAGGTTCCGGTCACAGTTTTAAAAGCCCGCACAAGATGATTCCTCCCTATAACGAGGGTACGGATGAACTGGACGCATACATCCAGAGATTTGAAACGGTTGCCACGAGCCAAGGGTGGCCAACCGACAAGTGGGCTTTGTCCTTGAGCTTATGCCTGACGGGAGAAGCCTTGACCGTGATCGGGCGGATGTCTGCTGAAGACAGCACGGACTACACAAAGCTCAAGCAAACGCTGCTCCAACGGTTCCGATACACGGAAGAGGGATACCGCTTGAAGTTTAGGGATGCGCGACCCGAGAATGCTGAGACGGGTCGACAGTTCGCGGGACGTCTCTCTGGGTACTTCGACCATTGGCAAGAGCTGGCGAAGACTCCGAAGACTTACGACGCACTACGAGACAAGATGATCTCCGAGCAATTTCTCAGGCGGTGCGACGAGAGGTTGGCGATCTTCCTGAAGGAGCGGAGGAAGTAATAACTTGGACATGTTGGCGACAACAGCAGATCAGTACTTGGAAGCCCAAGGAATCGTGAATCTCGCTCGAGGAAAGGAAGAAAAGGGGAAACCGATGGTTGCTGCCAAAGCTGGCACCGCGAACGAAAGCAAAGGAAAGCCGCTTTGCTTTCTGTGCAACAAGCCGGGTCACCGAGCTTCGGATTGTTGGTCAAAATCACGAGCACAGAAGTCACCACCGTGCTGGAAGTGTAAGAGGACAGGACACCGACCAGAGAATTGCCCTGCAAATTCTGGAAAACGTGGGGAAGCATCATGCTCCGTCTTAGGACCCCAGAAAGCGCAGCATGACGAAACGATGGAACCTGGGGATGACAAGCAACAGGTCAATCATAGTCATGACATGTGCGATGGTACCCAAAACAGTACAACTTGCGATGGAGGTTCGAAGCCGTTACCGACAGTTCAGGGCTATCTGGAAGGAAGACCTGTTACTGTATTACGGGATACTGGATGTAATACAGTAGTAGTGAAACGTTCACTGGTTCCAGACTGCAAAGCTGACCGGTAGCACCCGTACCATCCACTTACTAGACCGGTCTGCAAAGAGCCTACCAGAGGCTAGGGTGTACGTCGATTCGCCGCTCTTTAAGGGACAGGTGCTTGCTGTTTGTATGGAGAACCCGTTGTATGAAGTAGTGCTGGGAAACGTTCCGGGTGTACGTGCAGACCCGCACCATATCGCAAAGCCGGAACAACGACCGAGTCTCTCTCAGACTGACCGTGAGCATGTTGGCCGTAAGAAGAACCTAAAGACACGACTGCTTTGAATAGAGAACGGCAAGGGAACGTGTCAGCAGCTGCAGGGAAAGAAGGGAAAAAGCCAAGAGAAACTGCTTGTGCCACAGATCAACCCCTTAGATATCAGCCCGGAAGAATTACGGAAATTGCAGCGCGCAGACCCCACGCTGGAAACTTGTTTCACGGCTGTGGGAAGGAAAATCACGTCCAAAAATTCGGCAGTCACTGAGTTTGTGCTGATACGTGACGTTCTTTTCCGACGCCACCACACGGCAGAACGGCGAGACTTGGAGCAACTTGTAGTCCCCAAGAATCTCCGGAACAGCGTGATGAAGATGGCTCATGAAGGTCTTCTGGCTGGTCACCAGGGGCAACGAAGGACTGCAGACCGGGTCCTTGAAGAATTTTATTGGCCGGGTGTACAGGCCGATGTTATACGTTTTGTAAAGTCGTGCGACATCTGCCAAAGGACGGTACCAAAACACCTCGTCGGTAGAGTTCCTTTGGGAAGTATGCCCATCATCGACACGCCATTTCAGCGGGTCGCAATTGACATTATCGGCCCTCTGTCCCCAACTTCATCTAAGGGAAACCGATACATATTAACGATGGTAGACTTCGCTACGCGTTACCCGGATGCGATAGCACTACCAAGTGTTGAGACCGAGCGGGTAGCGGAAGCGCTTGTAGAAATGTTTTCCGTGTCGGAGTTCCGCGAGAAATAGTGAGCGACCGTGGGAAGTCGTTCACCTCGAACCTATGCAGGAACTCGGGCGACTGCTCTCGTTTCGGCAACTACCCACAACTCCCTATCACCCCATGGCCAACGGACTGGTGGAAAGGTTTAATGGAACTCTAAAACAAATGGTCCGCCGTATGTGTCACGAAAAGCCGAAACAATGGGATAGATACCTGGCTTCATTGCTTTTCGCATACCGTGAAGTTCAACAAAGGAGCCTGGGATTCTCCCCATTCGATCTCCTCTATGGTCGCTTCGTACGGGGCCCGATGTCAATTCTTAAGGAAACTGTGGACAGGGGCCAACATTGACTTGCGATACGAAGACAACATACGGATATGTCGTAGAGCTTAAGGAGCGACTGCAGAACACCTGCAAGGTGGCGCATGAAGAACTCCAGAAGGCGAAAATGACACAAAAGAAGTATTACGACAGAAGAACAAAAGTTCGACAACTAGCACCAGGGGACAAGGTACTGCTGCTTCTACCTGCAGATAAGAACAAGCTGATATTAACATGGAAGGGACCGTTCACGATCGTCGCCAAACACAGTGAATATGACTACCTGATAGCCCTTGGAGCCCGAAGGAGCCTATTTCATATTAACCTTCTAAAGAAGTACGAGGAAAAGAGTCCGAGACTGCAGTACCGCAACACGCCGCCGTTACTGTTCAGACGGACACTACTTATGAACGAGACATACCCTTTGCTGCTCTACATCAACTGGAAACCTATCGAAATGTATTAAGTAGCAACGACCTTGAGCGACCAGCAGAAAAACCAATTAATAAACTGCTGGAAGAGTTTTCCGACGTGTTTTCGGATGTACCTGGAAAAACAAACGTTGTGGAGTGCAAGTTGCGCCTAACCACTGAAACGCCGGTAAAGGTACGGCCGTGCCCCATACCATTTGTTATCCAAGAAGCTGTAGAGCAGGAAGTTCAGGACATGGTAGCGCAAGGAATAATTGAACCTTCGGATTCGCCCTATCAAGCACCAATCGTCGTGGTGAAGAAGAAAGACGGGGAGCATTCGGCTCTGTATTCGACTTCAGGCAGCTAAACCCGAGTCGTAGTGACGGGACAACCGAACCGATACATCGAGATGGACATGATGTTTGCCAACTGGGCCGAAAGCCGCTACTTCTCGAAGTTCGACTTCACGAAAGGGTACTGGCAGGTGCCCATGCAGAGACGCATCGAAACCCTTAACCGCGTTTCAAGCTTCTTCTGGTCTCTATCAGTTCAGATTCATGCCGTTCGGCATCAAGGACTGTACCTGCGGTCTTTCACCCGACTGATGAGACGAGTTGTAGAAGGAATACCAATACATCTATCACTATTTTGACGATGTGCTAATAGCTACCAAAACCTGGGAAGAGCAATTACCACGCTCACCCTTGTTTTCTGGAACGTGTTAGGGCTGCTCATTTGACGATGAAGCCTTCCAAAAGTGAGGTGCTTTCGCTGAAGTAAAGTTTGTGGGGCCACATTGTGGGGAACAATCTTCTGAGGCCCCAGATTGAGGACGTTTAGAGAAAATCCAGCGGCAAAAGACCACAGACAAAGAAAGAAATTCGCTCTTTTCTTGGCCTTAAACTGGATATTACCTTACTTCGTACCCAATTACTCCACTGTGGTCGCCCCTCTGACGGAACTCACCAGAAAACGAGGTCCTAACAAAATCACCTGGGAAGAATCTCATGAACAAGCGTTTGTAACACTACAACAGCTCCTATCATCGAGCCCAGTATTACGGTCACCGCACCTGCAGGAGCCTTTCATCCTACGCACGGATGCATCGTCGTCTAGTGTGGGAGCTGTTTTGATGCAGCGCCACGAAGGCGTCTTACATCCAGTAGCCTACGCAAGTCGAAAGCTCCTCGAGCGAGAAGCTCGCTACTCCACGATCGAAAGAGAAGCGCTGGCACTGTGTGGGCCATTCAAAAGTTTCATGTTTATCTGTTTGGAAAGAGATTCGTGCTGCAAACTGACCATCAGCCTCTCGCTTACATAAACTCTGCGAAACAAACAAATAGCCGGGTGCTCCGCTGGAGTCTGTTACTCACTGAGTATGACTTCGTGGTGGAATACATTAAGGGCTCCGACAACGTAGGGGCCGACTACCTCAGCCGCATTTGACTTCCACCTACCCTCTCATCGCTTCGTTCCACCGTTTCAAAACGAACTCGTGTGCACAATTTTGGTTTCCTGGATGGGTCACATTTTCCCTGAACTTAAAGGATCCATGAAAGAGAAAACACAGTTTGGTTCTCGAAGATTGCCTCGTTGAACCATAACGGACCCATTTTAACAAACTTCGCTCAAAAGCTACATATTAGGAAAAACGGGAATGGTCATGCGACCCACCAGCTCACTTTTCCGCAACAGAACCTATGCCGTCACATGGGCTAAGCTCTGCGATTGGCGGAGGCTGGCAGAGCAAAAGCATGTTAGGCAGGGTTACAGTTTGCAAGCGAGCTAAATGCCGTGAAAAATAGGCACATTCTTTTATGACAAAAGAACGTGGAGTAAACGTTGTTGAAGGTCAGAACGAATCGCAAGCGTGTGCGCCAAGGCGTACGAAACTAGCGCGCCGGCCGAGCTCGACATCTCGCCGTCGCGCAGACGAATTTCGGGTTCGAGGCTCTCGGGGCCAAACGAACCGTTCCAGCACGCAAAGCCGCGACTTTGCTTGGTAGCGTAATCCCTTCGCAGGAGGTTGTCCGTATATCGCCAACCAGCAAAAGTAAAATAGAAACGAGGGGAGGCAGGAACAGCAAGAAGCGACGGGAGATAGTGCCAGTCGTCGCGTAAGTTTCGAATGGTGTTGGTTGATGCTGTCGTTACGAGGCGTTTCCAGTTTAAAACCGCTGAAAACTTCAGTTGGTTCAGTTACGGCAGGGACCTTACGTTAGCTCACTCCAAGGACATGCTGGCGCTCGTTACCGACTTCGTCAAATCGTGACTTGTGGGAAAAAAAATGCCGTAAACACCCGGCATTGACGCTCGTATCTTTTGGTCGAAGCAGAGAGCTCGCGCGAACGTTTCCATACACGACACCAGCCAACTGGCATAAGTGATATGTACTGAAATTGAAATATTATTAAACCGTAATCAAAAACACGGCACATACGTACCAGTCTATATTCGTCCGTCGCGAAGGGCTGGCCAGGCAGCGGTGCCGACGGTTGGCGTTCGTCTGTTGTGGCTATCGCGGAATGGTCGCTTTTCCGTCCACCGCGTATCCCACAACTCTTGCCGCTCGTGCCCTAGAAGCATTGAGCGTTTTTGTGGTGTGAGTTGTTAAATGCAAGCCCGAGCTCCTCGGCGAGAGTTTTGTTTCCGGATCAGGCGATTCCATGACTAGGCTTCGGGGGCACTAGTTTTACTAGTATTTCTAAAATGGCCGCCGTCTCGATCGACTCCCGCGTGTGGGTGCTATACGGAGTCGACATACTAAGTATCTGTTTCAGGACCGGCTCTATGACGCCATTGTACACGTCACGGAATGTTCAATTTTAGCGGGAGATTTAAAATTTGGCTTAATTGCCTTAGTTCTCAGTGAATGCATCATTTGCTTCCGGGAAAAGCGCTTGGGGTACTATGAAACACTAATCTTTCGAATAAAACAAACTTTTGTTTCATCTTCATGGCTCTTTAACGAATCTGTGAGCAATTTTTTTTTATCTACTTCTGGACGTGTGTGTGCATTCGTACTCCGTGCGCTTGTGGACAAGTTGTTTTTTCCAAACAACTTCTTGAGCAGGGGGATATTGTGGGGAAAAGACCCAACTTTCGTTTTTTTTTCCTGTGTGTGTGTTTTTTTAATTATTACACTGTGACATGGGCCGTGATGTGAACTCGAGCTACACGTGCAACACGGAAGAAAGACGACGGGCTGTGGGCAGGTGGCGCACAGCTGGGCAAAAATCGAGGGAAGAGGAGAACGAAGCCAGAAGGGTACGAGAGAGACGTGCGAAGAGCTCGTGCCGCTGACCACGGGCTGGGGGACGTCCAGAGGAAGAGCCCTGCCGTCGTTCTGCGGGCCTTCACCAGGGCGTGCCTACCTCATCCGGTCATCCGCTAGTGGCTTGTTCAAGGACCAAGGGGCGGCCTGTCGAGCGGCTCCTGCCAGGGCGCAGTTGCCGAGTGCGGGCCTTGGCCGACGCTGCGGAGGCGCTCATCTCCGGGGTCGTTTGTGGGACGTGGTCCTCGCGAACTCAGCTGGGAATCAGACATCGGTGCGCTGTCCCGTGCAAGCGCCGCACACGGTAGAGCAGCTGTGTGCCGGCGACGATACAGTTGCAGCAGTCGTGCCAACCCTGCCCTCGCTCTCTTCGACGGCTACATCAACGGACGACGACAAACCTGAGAAGGCGTCGGGACCTGTCCGTGAGACGACGCCTTTAATATTCTGAACCCTACTCGCGAGGAACGTTGGTGTGGGGCAGAACAGAAAGTAGCTCCAGAATTACCGAACTGTATTTTGGGGTCACTTGTCATGTGAGACTGACGCAAATGACGATGTACTTTGTTTTCCCGCTCCCGTAACTCAGGACTTGTGGAACAGATAAACATCTGATTTTCTTTTTCCCTTCAGAAAGTCTCTGTGGCCTTCTTTTCTCGTCCGACAGCACACGAAAGCGTGACGAACGTCCATTCACCATCACAGTGATACTGCTTATGAAGGGGGACGTACAAGTAATGGAAGGAATGTCGCCTGAAAGCCTATTCTAGGCAGTTTCTTTGCGAGGAAAAAATGATGTATAAAAAGTAACGGTGCGTGCACGTGGGCTTGCGACTTGAAGGGAATGACTAGTGCGTTGAGAGATGTAAGCTGGGGGAACAAAATAAGGTGGCATGCGCACCGAGCAATGAAAAAACTTGTGAAATAAAGACTGGCGATAGGGCGGCGAATAGAAAGGAGGGGTGGTTAAATTACTGCTTTTAGTGAAGATACGCTGACGTCATAGGAGTACGAACTTCGGATAAACCTAGCGGCACGGTTTTCAAGAAACTCAAGGGTGTCTTGAAGATAGGCTTGCTGTGGGCTCCAGATTGGTGAAGCATATTTCAGTTTAGTTCTTACAAGGCTTTTGTAAGCTTATAATTTTACATTTCTAGATGAGTTACGTAGATAACGTCGCAAGAATCCAAGAGTTTTATTTCCGATGATATAACGTTTGCAATATGCAAACCGCATTCAAGATCGTTGCATAATGTGACTCCCAGATATTTAAATGAATTCAGTGTTTCATCTGGAACGTTACTGATAGTAGCATATGAAAAAAGAAGTGGAGAACGGCGTTGGGTGAAGGATAGGGCTTTGCATTTGTGAGGGCTAAGGTCCATTAGCCAATCATCGCCCCATTGTTGTACATTGTTACGATCACTTTGTAGAGCTAATTGATCATTATTTTGATCACGATTACAGCTTTTGTCTTCTTCGCGGCGTTCAGGTTTTCACTGACCGGTAACACCAATACCTATTTTAAAGGAGTACTGACACGAAAAGTTTGTGTTACGTTATTTTCGCTTCTATGCGTGCCTGTTATCCCACTAATCGCAGAAAAGCACATTAGAAGGTCGATTGGAGCGTAAACTATCATTTAAGGCGTCGTTTATTCGTGACAGTCTTAGTTTCGACAAAAAAAAAATGCCGAGCGGCCGCCATGACAGAAGGGTGCATGAGACGTCACCATTCTTGTCGCGCCGTTGACGGTCTGAACGCGTGCTCCCAGACCGGCCGAGGTCTTCACCAATTTTATGAGCCCGGGCAGCATGAAGTCAGTTCTAAAACCATGACGCGTTACACACAGCGTAGCAGCGCGCGCCTACGGCATTCGGCGCATCGGCTAGGTCACGGGAGCCAAGACTTCGGCAGCTTGGGGCAAGGAGCAGATGATGTCATGTCGGCCCGCTGTAGGCTTTCTCGAGCGGGCAAAGGTAAAATTGATTCAAAATGTGTTAACCTAAGCGGTTACTGTTGAAACATTCTGGGAGATATGTCTCGACAAAAGGAAGCATTTTACATAGTTATCTAAGCTTTGAAATTTCTTGTCATTACCCCTTTAAGTCAAATAGTTTGAGGGACAAAAAGAAAATTAAGGAGGAGTTTGCGGTTTATACTATTAGTATTTAAACGAAGAAAAACATTGTTGGATTTGGTACAGTTACACAGAAGTTCAGATTTACATAAAGCAATGGCGTATCTCCGCTAGTTTGAAAAGGTAAAACTCATACAGTGTAAAACTTTAACCACTCCGTATAATCATATATCCGCCAAGCTTTTTATGCGTATTTGACGTCTGGCTAAACTTTTAGTAGCAGTGAACTAAACCTGCATATTTCAGATTTCACGAACCACCATAACAACAATGCAAACTTCAAAGCGGGCTATTTCGTATAAAACTCATGTGACGTTTTCAGCGAAAACAAGCTCATAATGCTCCAGCTTTTCTGAGATTTTATTTATTGAGCATTGCAGCTCCGTGAATTGGCGTATGTTCCCTAGAAATGTTAAATAGGTAGCCACGAAGACTAGGTAGCAGCGATATTTACCTAGCCCATTAGGCCCAAGATCTGTTGGTTTTAAAGTACCTAGACGGGCAGGTGCGGTTGCACATGAACCTTTACTAATACTTCATTTCAAATAGCCCAAAACACAAACATTGATAACAAATATTTTAATAAAAGTAATGCAATACTTACGAAATAAAAAGCCTGCTTCGGCTACCAAAGGTGTTCTCATGACTCGAAAACAACAATTTAACATAAAACATCAAAATCACCTAAAAAAAGCCGGTTTTATTTTCTGATCGCGCTTCAAAATATATATTATATTATTCAAGCATTCATGGTACTAGCTTAAAATTCAGCCACTAGCTTGAATGGGTCTAGTACTCATTATTAAGGTTTTCCTGCGGCCTGCCCATTGTTTTGGCGGACATAAAAACAAATACAGTTAGGGTAGCTCAGAAAGCTCAGCTGTGAGATACCAGCCTTGCAAAACCTTGTGAAGGCGTAAAATAATGATAACAATGTTTATTACAAGGAGAACTGGTAACGAAAAAGAGGAGCAGATAAAAATCATATGCCGCGACGATACATTGGTTTTGTTTATTGTGTTTTGCCTTTACCGCCGGCTGCGCCGGTCTGGTGTTATCTCTGCGCCAGGGAAGCGCGTGTTCCATTCTTTCTTTCTGTGCCGCATGTTTTATCTGTGTGATAGGGAGAGTGTTCCGATCTAACGTGAACAGCCCAGAATAATCTTCTTGGATCTACTATGTTCTCGATGCGAATCGACGTTTCGAGAACCACGCGCGCCAAAGATAAAAAGCCTGCAGTTGCGGACGCCGGGGCATTCGATTCTGCGACGCTCGCCGACGCACGTAACGTCACTTTTTGACCACTGCTTCGCCGCCCCTGTATTCTTTTTAGTTGTTAGGGGAGCACAAAGTTCGCTCCAATAAACTTGTTTCTTTTCCAAACAACTGCTTCGTCCTTGGCTACGTGACATCTGGTGGAGGTGCGCGGTACGCACCCTTCATGCCCACTACAACCTCGATAAGCCGCCAAGCCAGTCCACAAGAGCCAGCCTCCGCGTGCAAGATTTACCACCGAGTTCGGTCTACTGACGGAGAAGACGAAGAAGAAAAACGTCGCAACCAGCACCATGCTCAACCAAGCCAATCCTCCTGTCGTTTTCTGCGCCGCCACGGAAACCGCCATCATTCCGAGGAGCCCCCGCAGAAGACCCAGAAGAATGTTGGAGAAGCTGGAGCGTCCGGAAATTCAACAGGTGGGGACGACGCAGAAACGTTCCGGCACGTTTTCTTTTACTTGGAAGATTCGGCTCGCACTTGGTTCGAGAACACGAGAGCTCCTTGACAAACTGGGCTCAGTTCAAAAGCGAGTTCACTAAGACCTTCATTACCGTCGTGCGGAAAGAAATAGCCGCCCTTTTGTTGGAAACGCGCACGCAACACCCCAATGAAGGCGTCTGATCTTCGTTGAGGAGATGAAGCAGCTATTTTCGCCGCGCGGATCCCGAATGACGGAAGAAAAGAAGTTGCGCTTCTTAATGCGCGGATTGAAGGAGGAACTGTTTGCTGGACTTGTCCGAAATCCGCCCAAAACCATCGCCGAATTCGTGACCGAAGCCAGCACCATTGAGAAGCCTCGAAATGCGTGCTAAGCAGTATGACCGCAACTTTGTTGGCGCGGCCCAATGCGAACGACTTTGGCAGCACGCGGATCCCGGCCGACAGCCTACGCGAGACTATCCGCGCAATAGTGAGAGAGAGCTGCAAACGTCTTCCAGCGCCGCCGCAGCCCCAAGTCGCTTCTCTCACCGACGTCATTAGAGAAGAAGTGCAAAAGCGTTGGGAACTTCTACGCCATCCGAGGTACCCCGAGAGCCACAAGCTATGACATACTCAACGCTGTTCGTCGACCCTGCCCTGCTCCATCACGCCGTCAAGAGGCCCCCCAGTACCGCGCCCACTTTTAGTTGTTAGGGGAGCACAACTTTGCTCCAATAAACTTGTTTCTTTTCCAAACAACTGGTTCGAAAAAGGGACGATACAAATCACAAAGTCTTATGTTTCACACGTAATTCAAACGATGCGTATGGTACTTCTGAAAAACTTCACACACAGCTTGTGAAGACTCTCTCGGTCGTATTGCTTGATTAGGGTTTGAACGCGTCGACGCCACACAGGCGATGAGGCGTGCCGTAGTGGAGGGCACCGGAATAATTTTGACCACCTGGGGATCTTTAAACGTGCGCCGAAATCTCGAACACACGGGCGCTTTCGCTTTTCGCCTCCATCAGAAAAGCGGCCGCCGCGGCCGGGAGTGGAACCTGTGTGGGTCATATTGATGCTCTCCCGGTTTCAATGTGGACATCGTACCCCAATCTAACCAATTGAATACAAAACTTCAAATTTAGGTTTTGAAAATTGGCGGGGAATATAAACCCACCTTTTATTTCTTACCACAGTACAATTTACGTTCAGAAGCGTTGGAAAGTTTTTAGGGCGCGCAAACAAAAGCAGATTAGGAGAGGTGCTTCTATGAAATTTATGAAAAGATGTTTCGCAATTAGATAGCGAGGACTTCCTAAGGGTTGCGTCGTGTTTGTTCTGCAGCTGCGGCAACGGTGGTGTTTATACACTAAATGTCTTCAATTACGTCTTGCTAATGCGTTAAAAAGAACAAGGCTTGTTTCCAGGTAAAAAATTAAATTGAACTAGGTTTTGTGTAAAAACTGTGCTTTGTTGTCTACATGTACATAAAAAAGATTGTCAGGTAAATTGGACGTAATTGCATGCTAAATTGCCACGTGACGCCCACGTTCTCGTTTCCCAACATTGCAATTTACGCTTGTGAGTTTTATTCCCTACAACATAAAAAGGCCCGTGGGTAAAAAGGCAGTTTACGCTGGCGTCGTCCTTACGCGCTGCAATGCGTGGGCAGTATGCCGTGTGTATTTTTTTGAAACTGATAGCGTCACAACAATTACAGCTGGGATGCATTAAACATGAATCCTACAGGCGAGCAAGAAAATTGCAGTCATATGCTTCATAACGTTCTACATTGAAGGTGAGGTACATAATCAAGCCATTGTCTCAGCTGCGTCGAACAAAAGCAGCGCAATTACTCCTCCTGTGGAGATGAGAATTTGTTCGTGAATCGTCCATAAGCTGCAAAGTTTAAAAAAAGTCGTATGCCTGTCAATGGTAGCGATTTTTCAGTTGGCTTCTCCGCCAGCAACGCAAATGCATTTTACCCACCTTAGAGCAATTCCGCAATGACGGTGCCTCAAAAAAGTAGCAGGTGGGCCATCTGTCCTCTGCCTTACTGACCATGATAATCTAAACAGCACACGGGCAGCACAGACACGATCTTAGAAGGTGTCATTGCTTCCAAAGCTCGTATTTTGGTGTATGGTGAGTGGGCGATTAGATTGAGCACACAATAAGAATGGTGGATTGCTATCAAAATCACGGTGCACTCATAATCACCAAATCCCCGCAGCGGGCATCTGCTGAAGCTGATGTTTGCGTGTACTGTGCAACACCACAGACTCCGAGCACCTACGTCTAGCCGTGCGTGGCTGCGCCGTGACCTGGTAAGAGAGGATATCGGTAGTTGAGCCGACGCCCAGTACTTGGAACTTTAAGGCCCCTGGCGAAGGCAACACACCACTTTGGACTTCGCTTCTCGTAGACGGCACCGCCGGTCTGATCTGCCCGGGGTGAATCGGCAGTCGTTTTTCTTGTGCTCCCCTTCACCTCTCTCTTTCCTGTCTTCTTTATAACAACTTTCCTGTTGTTTCGTTCTTTCTCAGTTTTCCTTGTTCGTGGCGGCTAGGGTTAATCTTGTGTGGTGGACGACTCTGAGTTCAGCCATATTAGATTATAGTCGTGACGTACAGCTGGCGTGGGCAGTACTTGCTGTATTTGCTCGCGAGTTCCTGTCCCGTCCTCTTGTTGGGCTCCATGGTGGGCGGCTGGCACCATGGCTGAACATACTTTTCATTTTATGGCATCTTTTTTTGCTCAGCTGATCCCTCCAGTAAAAGAGTGGCACCGTTGCCACCGCTACGTTTTTCGCAAAAAAACATTAACCACTTCCCTAGATTCCACGTTGCGGTCAGCAGAAACCACTGCACGGCTCGTCTCACCATTTCTAGTTACAAAGACTACAACATCCGTTATAGGTGAAGGCTACAAAGTCAACAAGCTAGCTAATGGAGACCTACTCGAACTGCTCTACAAACACCAGTGTGACAAACTGCCAGGACTAGTCTTTTGGTGAGATCCCTATAACTGTAAGCGAACACCGCTCGCTCAACACGGTCCGCGGAGTCATCTCCAATTACAACCTAAAGTTCGTATCTGAGGAGGAACATCTAGAAGGTTTAAAAGAACAGAACGTCACGAACGTCTATGGGATCAAAATCAAAACAGAAAAGAAAGAAATCCAGACTAAGGATGTCGTCCTCACATTGGCATCTAGCATACTTCCAGAATCCATGGAGGTCGGCTACACTAAAATAAACTGAGACCGTACATTCCAATTTTCGCTGATGCTACAAGTTCCAACGATACGGTCTTGGCTGGCTGAGCTGCTGGAGCCGAGATGCCTGTGTGATATGTGCCTCCCATGAACATTCTGCTGAAAACAGTGAAGTTGAAACGTGCCTTTGTCTGAACTGCGGAGGCAACCATGCAGGGTACTCTTGTGTTTGCCCACTGTGGAATAAAGAAAAAGAAATCGTCACCCTAAGAGTGACCGAAAACCTAACATTTCACTAAGCATGGAGGCGACTGACACCAGTGCATACTCGTCCGTACTCCGTTGTGGGGCAACAGAACTCAGCATCGCAGCGGTCTTAAGCGGCTGCTGAGGCCACACCAAGTGAGGCTGAAGCAAGGCCCCCGCGCCCCTGGTGGAAGCAGCTAGCGCTGAGCCGCCACCACCAAACAGGCATGCACAGACCCGATTCGGCAGTCTCACAGGCCTCGTCCCATACGGCGAGGTCTAACACTGCCACACCTGTGCGAGCCCCACGAGGCTCCAGCGTCTTTCAATTGAAGATGGATACGAGTGAAGGAGGTTCCATACCGTCTACGTCGGATGGGCCACGGAACTCACTTGAAAATACAAAAAGAAACAAACATCGATTCACAGGGCCGACAACATGATCTTTTACCCTATTCAGAGAAAATAACATGGCATTCATAGTTCACTGGAACTGCAGAGGACTTTTGAATAACCTAGATGACATCAAGCACATAATGGCAACACACCCTCTTGTGGCCTTATGCATTCAGGAAACAAACTTGGGTCCTAAACAGAAAACCATACTAAAAGGATAGCAGTTCTTCCGTTTTGACCGAGAGCAGGTGTGCAGGCTCTCAGGTGGTGTTGCAATAATTGCCCAAGGTCGTATCGCAGCGGGAGAACACACAGTGAAAACTAGTTTAGAAGCAGTGGCTGCCACGTTTTAGCATTCAAAACAATTACAGTGTGCAGTGTGTACTTCGAACCAATCCTCACAGTAACATTGCAAGATTTAAAAGACCTACTAAAGCAACTCCCAGAGCCGTTTTTATTATTTGGCGATTTTAATGCCCACTCTTCTTTTTGGGGAAGTGAAAAGACTCATGCGAGAGGCCAGATTTTAGAGGATTTTATCTTGTCCAATAACGTATGTCTTCTGAACACTGGCCAACCTACATACTGCTCTCCGAGCTGAGGAAAGATGAGCTGCATAGATTTGTCTTTCAGTTCAACCTCTCTTTTAAGCGATTCTAAGTGGGATATCATTGACAATCCAAATGGGAGCGATCCTCTACCGGCACGTATTAGCATAACATCATCAGCAACAACTATACCAACAAAACCACGGAGGTGGAAACTTCAGTCTGCCGAGTGGGGACTTACTTCCGAAGCAAGTTGATATAAAGCTTTTTCGGAGGCCCTTAGCATTGACAAACTGAACGATATGTTTACATCCTGCACCGTTAATGCTGCATGCAGAACCATTCCGCAGTCCACGAAAAGGGTGAAACAAAACCTCAAAATATGGTGGACACCGGAGTGTAAACAGGCAAAAAAGAAGCAAAATAAAGCATGGGGTGTCTTTAGAAGATACCCAACACAGGAAAACCTCTTAAATTTTAAAAGAAAAAGAGCTAAAGCAAGGCATATCTGTCGCAGTGCCAAAAAATGTCATGGCAAAACTATGTGTCATCCCTAAACAGATCAGTCACTGCAAAAAAGGTATGGGAATAGGTTCATAAACTAAAAGGGACATACTCTCCCCACACACTTCCTGTGTTAACAGCCCCGGATAAACAAACAAGCGTAGACGAACAGGCAGATATACTGTGTGAACACTTCTCGAGAGTTTCAAGTTGTGCACAGTACACAAAAGCAGTATATATTAAAAAACAACAGAAAAGCAAAGACTGCCAACGATTGCTGGCGCAAACGAATCATACAGTAGTTCAATTACGCTCGAGGAACTAAAAGAAGCTGTATTGAACGCTAAACAGACCGCTTCAGGCCCAGATTTTATACACTAGGAAATGCTTGCACATCTTTCAAGTACTTCTATGGAAGCACTCTTAGTTTTTTTAACAAAATTTCGGTACTGCGAGAAATACCGAAAGCTTGGAAAAAGGCATTCACTGTAGCATTCCTAGAACCTGGAAAGCCGCCAACATCCCCAAGTAGTTATAGGCCAATAGCCCTTACCAGCCGTCTAGCTAAAACGTTTGAACCTATTATAAATAACCCATTAGGCTTTGTTCTACAATCAAACGAACTCCTTGATGTTCACCAGTGTGGTTTCAAAAAACCGTGCTCAACAACTGACCAGTTGTCCACCTAGAACATACCGTACGGGAAGGATTTATACACAAACAACACTGCCTTGCTGTCTTTTTCGATCTTGAGAAGGCATGCGACACTACATGGAGATTTGGAATAATGCGCGATTTCGTAGAGGTAGGCATCCGTTGAAGAATGCTGAATTGCTTGAATGACTTCATAGCAAATCGTTCATTTCAAGTACGCCTTGGCTCAACCATCTCGAGAACCTTGTAGAGGAGAACGGGGTCCCTCAGGGGTGTATTCTAAGCACAACACTGTTTGTTGTAAAAATGAACTTCGTATGCAAAATAATTCCAAGGTCGATTACGTATTCTGTCTATGTTGATGACCTTCAAATAGCTTGCACATCTTCCAATGTCGCAACATTCGAGAGACAAGTGCAGTCGACTATAAATAGACTAACAACATGAGCGGGCAGAAATGGCTTCGAGTCTTCACCACTCAAGACAGTTTCTATTCTCGTCTCACTCCAACTAGGCTTACAGACCAACCCGACCTCACACCTTAAGGAAATATTACATAAAAAACAAGCACAAATTTCTAGGCATAATGTCCGACGAAAAACTCACTTTCCCGCCCTACGTAAATATGCTTTAAAAGAAAGCGTTGCCAGCTCTAAACATACTGAAGGTCCTGTCACGCACACACTGAGGTTCTGAAAGGGCTTGCCTTTTACAAATTCACCGTTCTGTAGTACGCTCGTGCTTAGACTATGGTAGCATTGTACATGGGTTGCGAGGCAGTCCTACTTAAAACGATTGGACTCAGTTCAGAATTTAGGTTTACTTCTCTCGTGTGGGGCGTATAGTACATCACCCATGAACAGCCCCTACGTTGTGGGCATGGCCCCCTAACAACCGGCACGTGCGGCGGGGAAAATGAACAGCCAGCAGTGCGCAGACGCCGGGCGCGTGTGACAGCTATAAAATAACGTTGCATCCTGCGCACTTGGGGGGCAGTCGGCTACAAACTGCGTGATACAGAGGTGCTGCGATACCAAGGACCAAGGAGCGGTGAATAAACATGTTCATGTGATATGTGGTCTGAGCCTCTGCTCACTACCGGGTAGCAGCCAGGCCGTAGTTCGCTGCAGTATCGAAACAAATGAATCACCACTCACAGATAGAAGAACAATGCTGACATACCATACATGCTAAAGATCTGTTTACCGCCGAAACCTCTGTATTACCCCATTGTTACAAGATGCCCGTCCAGACACTGTTTAATAACAAACCTTACGCTATAAGACCATTGCTCCTTCGTTTTGAAGAAAGGGGCCAGGAACCTAGCATGCTGGTCACATTACCTCAAATTGCCCATAGACAGGACCAACTACCATTTTAGTATAGTTTTTTTACTATAGGTGGCTTCACACTAACACGCCTTCAAAAAAAGCAGGCACCACGGGTACATATTTACAGAAGCGTTTTGCCCTAAACGAATAAACAAAGAATACAGCATTTTAGACAGACGGCTCTAAAACATCATGCTATATCGGGAGTGCAGCAGTGCAAGGGTAACGCGAGAAGGTGAAAAGGTTACCACAATGCGCCTCGGTTTTCAGTGCGGAATGTCACGCCATTGCAGTGGCTGTAAAAGAATAATGAAAGAAAAACTAAAAAACAGTGTTATCTACACAGATGCTCTCAGAGCAATGACAGCAATCAACTACAAAAAGTTTGCTCAACCTGTAATAGGATATATATTACACAATTTCATCATCATAATCACCAGCCTATCTACGCCCACTGCAGGGCTAAGTCCTCTCCTAATAATCTTTAATTACCTCGGTCCTGTGCTAACGCTAACTGCGACCAATTTATCCCCGCAATTTTGATCTCATCTGCCCACATAACTTTTTGCCGCCCCCTGCTACGCTTGCCTTCCCTAGGGATCCACTCTGTTACCCTTAATGACCAACGGTTATCTTACCTTCGCAATACATGCCCTGCCCACGCCCATTTCTTCTTCTTAATTTCTACTAATATGTCCTTAACACGCGTTTGTTCCTAGACCCACTCCAATGTCTTCTTGTCCCTTAATGTTACACATATCATCTGTTCCATTGCTCGCTGGGTCGTCCTCGATTTAAGTTGAACCCTCTTAGTAAGCCTCCAAGTTTCTGCCCCGTAGGTGAGTACCGGTAAGATGCAGCGGTCACACATTTTCTTCTTCAGGGAAAATGTTAGGCTGCCATTTATTATCTGAGAATGCCGGCCGAATTCCCTTCGCCCCATTCTTACCCCTCTAATTATCTCTGCCTCATGGTTAGAATCTTGGGTCACAACTTGGCCTAAGTAGATATATTCGCTTACCACTTCCACTGCCTGGCCACATATCTTAAACCGCTGTTCTGTCCCGAGGTTGTTTATCCTTACTTTAGTTTTCCGCATACTAATTTTCAGGCCTACGGTTCTACTATGTTTGTCCAGTGCGGTAAGCATGCTTTGCAATTCGTCCTCCGAGTTTACTTAGCATGGCAACGTCATCAGCAAATCTGAGGTTTCTGAGATAATCTTCATTACCCCTTACTCCCACTTGTTCCCAATCCAATGTTCTGAAAACGTCTTGTAAACATGCTGTTTATTTATTGATTTCTTTCTTTGTTTATTTAGGTACCCTCAGAGCCAGAGGCATTAGAGAGGGGAGTGGGTTACAATAGTTACAAAGATATTATAAAAACAGAGCAGAAGAAAAAAAATAAACAGAAAAAACCAGGAAAATGCAATGTACTTCAATGCTTCCGATTATACAATGTTAGCTAAAGCAGTTTTAAAAAGTTGGTGGTCAGAAATTGTTGCGGTCAGTGCGGGTAGGTGGTTCCATTCTTGAGATGTACGCGGTATGAGTGACTGGGAAAAGGAGTTATTTCTGCAGGACGGCAAGCCGACTTTATGGACATGATTAATGCGAGCTGAAATGTACCCAGGAGGCAGAATGAGTTCGTCGCGTAGATGGCTGTGATGAAAAAGCTTATGAAAAAGACAAAGGCGAAGGATTTTTCTACGAGATGATAAAGAAGGTAATCTGAGGCTGGCTTTCATAGTGCTTATACTAGTAGTCCGGTGTAGTTAGAAAGTATAAAACGAACAGATTTATTTTGGACCATTTCAAGTGAGTGTGTTAGATTTTCTTGGTTAGGATCCCAAACTGATGCAGCATATTCCAGTTTCGAACGTATAAGCGTTTTGTAAAGAGTCAGTTTTAGTGTTGAGGGAGCCTGTGAGAAATTTCGACGTACGTAGCCGAGCATGCGAGTAGCGTTATTAATTACGTACGCTGTATGCAAGGACCAAGTGAGGTCGTTAGTAATATGTATTCCGAGATATTTGTAAGTACTGACAGATTCCAAAGGAGCATCTTTCAGATAGTAAGTGTGCCATAAATGGTTAATTCTAGATACGCGAAGAAACTTGCATTTGCTAGTGTTAAGTTCTATTACCCATGTTTTGCACCACACTGAAATAGCGTTAAGATCGGATTGAAGGGTTAATAGGTCATTGTCATTAGATATTTCACGAAAGAGGACGCAATCATAGGTACACAAGTGAATGTGAGATGTAACAGATAAAGGTAAGTCGTTAATGTAAATAAGAAATAGCAGGGGAGCCAGGACAGATCTTTGAGGGACTGCAAAAAAGACGTTCGTTCGGGGTGAGATGTTATCATTAGCTAAAACAAACTGAGAGCGGTTAAAAAGAAAACATTCAAGCCAAAATAAAAGTTTGGGATCAAGATTACGATTTTGTAGTTTGTGAAATAACAACTTGTAACATACTTTATCAAACGCTTTCGAAAAGTCTAAAAAAATGCAATCAGTGATAAATGAACGACCAAGAATGGTGTGTAGTCTATGGGTGAAAGATGCAAGCTGAGTTTCGCATTTTTCTTAAAACCGTGTTGGCACTTCGAAAAAAACGAGTTAGATTCGAGAAAACCTGCCAGGTTGGAAGATATTATGTGTTCTAATATTTTACAGGGTATGCTGGTTAGCGCGAGGGCCGGATAGTTAGATGGTGAATGTTGTTACCCGTTTAAACAGCACAGTTATCTTTCCAATCCTAAAGTCGATGGGGAGACAGCCTTCATGAAGCGATTGTTCGAATATCTTTGTTAGTATGATTGAACAATAAGAGCTTGTGTTTTCCAAAAATTTCGGGCTGATCGTTTCACACCCAGGAGACGAGGAAGGCTTTAAAGACTTGATTATACTCTCTACACCAACGTAGTCAATAGTAATAGGAAGAATGGGAGGGTAGTTAGAATGGGCGGCAGTCGGAACAGGAACATCTGTTGTTACAGAAAATTTCTGGAAAAGGCATCATTTAGGGCTTCAGCAAACAGATGAGGGGGAATGGTGTTTCCAGTACTGTCAGTCAAGGTTATCATATCGCTATCTTTGGGGTTAATAATGCGCCAAAATTTCTTAGGATCAGTTAACAACATTGTCGGTAGCGTGGTGTTAAGATAGCAATATTTCGCATTTTTTATGGCGGCGATGCACTCTTGCGACGCTTTTTTTAGTCGTTCCATCGAGCGATGCTAGAGGATTTTTTCGCGGCCCTATAAATACGACGCTTTTTGTTTAAGAGGCGCTTAATCTGTACGTTGACCATGGTGCATTGCGGCCGGATGTGATAGTGCGAAACAGGAATGTATTTATTTGTTAGTTGTTTCACCTTATCTACAAAAACGTCCCAGTTAGTTTGAACACTACAACTATCAAAAGTGGAGAGAAAACTATTAAGAATTGTGCAGAGTTCATTATTGTTAGAGCATAAAATCGGCTTTACCGTAGTCATAAATTGTTTTACCGTTTTTACATGCTTGGGACAGGATGCATTGATGTTGAACGATAGCAGAGAATTATCGCTTAATCCTGGCAGATGAGTAATGTTCGAACCAAAGTCGGAGTGGACGTAAGCACAAGATCTAGTGTGTTAGCTACCGACGCCGTTGTTCTGGTAGGTTGCTTTACTAATTGCGACAAGGAAAAAATAGAGCATAGATTTAAGAAATCATTTGCGAATGTGGAAAAGGGGCTGATGGTAGGGGGTTCAGTTGCCCACGTAATGTTTGGAATGTTAAAATCACCTATTAGAAGCAAGGGAATCGACGGATAGCGAGTCTTAACAAGGTTAACAGCGTCATGTAGTTCGTTAATAAAGGACGAGGATAATGCAGGAGGACGATAGCATACACCGACAACAACTTTCCTATGGGAGAGTTGGATACTATCTCCAGATCTGACGGAACGTGAACACACTGTGATTGTATGGTTTTAGAAACAGCCAGCAATACGCGGCCCCCTTGGTGGGCTGTTCGATCACATCGGTAAAAAGAAAAAGAATGAGCACAGTCGAGTAGTTTGCGGTCAAAAATATCTGGATGCAGCCACGTTTCTGTTAATGCTATGATATCGGCATTAGTTGTAGTAACGGCCGAATGAAGATTATCGCGTTTTTTAAGAATGCTACGAATGGTGGTGGAAAGAAATGATACGCGATTTAGTTTTCTTACACTGCCCCTCAATTGTCCCTAGCTTTCATTGTTCGGCACGGTTTGGTGTTCGGGGCTATGGGGCATTACGCGGTGTACGTGCTCTGTTACGCTATTAGCTGCTGGGTCGTAGAAGTATTGTTTTTTGTTCATGATTAGCTTGTTGTACCGGAGTTGAAAGGGTGCTTCATTTGACAGACTTTTCGCGACGGCCGCAATACCAATGGAGAGATTGTGTCTCCTTGTCTGACACACAACTTAGACACACAATACAAAACTTAGTAATGGCTAAAAGGTAAGTACTGGAAATGAAGTTGTGCTGGGTTCGTAGTCCTGTTGGAATCAATGGAAATGAAAGAGCGGATAAATGTGCCTCACAAGCCTGTAATGGAACAATAAACAAGTACAGATTACCCACAGCGACTGTATGAAGTTTGTTCAGAGTAAGCTGACAGAAAAATGGCAGTCCTAATGGGGTAAGGAAATCAACAAACATCACATTGTTAAACCCAATATAGAAGAGCGGCAAGCAAGCAGAGACGGAGAACGCTTTGAGAAAGTTATTTTATGTCGTCTCTGCATCGGACACACACAATTGACACATAACTGTTTTCTTATGAAACAAGGTGCAGTAAAATATGAAGAATGTGACCAGGAGCAAACAGTCAACTACATCTTGCTGTCATGTGTGAAATTTGAGGCCCCCAGAAGAAGACGTTTTAGGCTGTTCTACGAAGAACACATTCCATTTCACCCCAGTTTACTTTTAAGAGAGGACGGTCTTGTTAAATGCTTTTCTGTTTTTTAGTTTTTTAAAGAAGCAATGCTTCCAAAGAAGCCGTAATGTTTTAAAGCGACGGATCATAATCCACAGATAAAACACAATATTTGGCGAACGATAGCCTTAGTTGCTCATATGCCATAAAACACAACACAACAGCACAACAATAATATTCAACAAATAGCAGCCGAGCAGTTCAGCTTGATATGCCTTTTCAGTTACACCAAACCGCGGTTCAGAATATTCTTAATATCACCATGTCTGGCATTTTATGAAGCAAGCCATTCAGCAACGTGGATAATTTTAATCTAATCTTAGCTCACAATGAGGTCATTCAGTCTCGTTCAGTTAAGTAATCATTGCACTACACCACGTCGAATAGTGTTTGAACTGTAAAGTCTACTGCAAGCTATCAGACTTCATTAATGACGTTGCTGCTATTTGGTATTTTTGCGCCGAAAAATAATTTAAAGGCTGTGCAGACCATACAATAATTATCGTGGTTTGTAGTGTACGAGAAGCCTTTATTCCAGTGTGATGGAACATCAGACTCAACTTGATGAAATCTAATGAAAGGTGACTGAAAAAAAATTCATGCGAAGATATATTTTTATTTTCGATGAAAATAATAAATGAACAATTATGTTGTCCTGTAGTTGACGTAGCGTACTGTAATGATAACGTTCTATCGTACAAAAACGAAAATAAATGTGCTTACCTTGCGCCAAGTACACCAAAATACTAGGAGAATGTTTTGCGAACAGAAATGTCGTCCAACTCAAATCCATTTACTGGGAGAATGTTTCGGGGACAGAAATGTCATGCATGGCAAATCAATTTAGGATTTGTTGACACAGTTGTGCAAATGACAATTAAATGCCGTGCTGAGATCATGGTCCCACAAAACAACAAATACTTCTGTGATGTCAAACCTCATGAAGCCACAGTGAAATAGACTCATACGACGTTATATCGCACGCGTTTATGACGTTATAATTTCCGTTAACATAAACAAAATTGCTTTTCTCAGCCTATTCGTTTGTATCCGCAGCCAATATTACTTATCTGTTTGAGTAATCGCAACAAGATTACGAATAATTTTACCCTGACGAGGTTCCGCCTCACGCATCTAAGGAACTTTTAAGCCGTTTATTATTTCTAAACGTAGCCGCAAAATACAACTTAACTGCGCAATAAAGTTTACCCGTAAAAAAAGTTTATTCGAAAAATTAGTCATAAAGGTATAAACTAAAGGTATAGAGTTTAGCCGCAAATGAAAATTGTGACAAATGTTATAACATGTTATAACAGAAGAACGACGGGAGCAAGACCGGGGCCATGGCTGCTGAAAACGGGGATAATACTTTAATGCCTCGGTGAGTTTTTTCGTGATGATGATAATGATCGGCGCATTCTCAGCGCCAGATTTACCATTCTCCCCCGGCGGAGATAAGCGGTGGATGAACAATTGATCTGCGTTTCTAACATTTTGCTTTTCTGCTCATAAAGTCAACCCTTTGAAAGCAGTCGTTAAGTCGTAGCCCCCTCTTCGGTTTCCTTCGTAGCATGCGTCGTCGCGCAGCTTTAACCACAGCCTGGCGTCGGCAACGGGAAGCGGCAGACAACCACACTGCGCGCCTAACTCGCTAAAATGTTTGCAGTCCCGTAGTTTTGAAGAAACTGCAGTGCAGGCGGTGTCGGGCAATTCTCAAACTTTTTGTGTTGCCGTTGTTTCGTGAAGCGAGTTGAGCTGGGTGACTTAATTAGTCACTTCCCAGCCGCGCGTTTTCTTTTCGTTCGTTCTGGATGCTTACTAGCGCATTTTACCGATGGTAATGAAGTGAAAATATACCTCTCGTGCTTTTGTACCTGGCCTTGATGTCTGCTCGTTGTGACGAGAAGGGGTCATCTAGGGTGGTTCAGACTTCCCAGCTTCAGGAAGATCGAATGGCGTATGTTTGTGTTTGGGTGCAACCTCCGGTAGTACATCTACGATCGGAGTAAGCTGGATGTCAGGAAGATTTGGTACACGTTAACCTTTCCCGAAGTCGGTAACAACTATGTACTCGAACCCATACGGTGGATTTTCTACTTTTTTCTTATGTCCGCACAGTGAGTGACAAGCGGACGCACGGGCACACTTGAAAATGCGGTTTATTCACACCAAGAAGAGCACTGCCTTTTCGACTGCTCTGAAGCAAGGTCCCAAACCGTGTTCCCGTGCATTCTCCATCGCCCCGCGGAGTCGGGGGTGGCGTCGGCCAGGGAAAGGGCCCCTTCGTGGAGGACACTAAATGGCGCGCTGTCAGGAGGCGTCGACACAGAACTGCGCTTCCGCTGTGGAGCACGAACACAACATTTGTCCCCCCCCCCCTTACAAGAGCGCCTGGTAGCGGTCAGGGGGTCGTCGCTGCCGTGTGGATTTGCGTTGGTCGACGGCTTGGGTGTGCAACGAAGACGGGAGCTGTCCGTCTGCACATGGGGTTGTCGGCGTCGCAACGGCGCTTTCCATAGTGAGATGCCAGGCCCTGTTGACGGGTGGCGACGCAAAACGTCCTTCAGAAGGGGCTGGTTTGCTTGAAGACGGCCTGAGCTGGCGGAGCTAATTGAGGTGCCGCCGAGTTGTCGTCCCGGAAATCTCGACGAGCAAAGACCGCAGACCAATCCGTTTTTTCATTGTCGCTGGGACCCATTCCGGCTTGTGTTGAAACAGGCTGGCGAGCACGCGTTCTCCCTTTTGTATCTACCGGCACGCGGTGGGTTGCGGGCATCCTATGCCGCCTTTGAAGATGGCTCTCGTCGAACGGCCGTGAGAGGCGTTCTCATTTCCCGCGAAAACATTAGCTTCGCAGGTTTCTGGCCTGTTGTATTTTGCACTTTTGTGTGCTGCTTGAAAAGGAAGAGGGCCAAGCGTCGCGGTAATGACCCTGTCTCGTCCTGGCAAAGTGCCTTCTTCAGTTCAACCACGTAGCGTTCGGCTTGTCCGTTTGTTGCTGGGTGGTACAGGGTGGATGTCACAGCTGTGGTGCCGCTGTCTTTGTAGAACCGCCTGATCTCTGCAGGCACAATGCCGTGCCGTTGCCTCATACTATTTTTGAGGTAGTCCGAAGGCTGCAAACAACGCACGCAGTGCGTCGATGGCTGCCACAGATGTTGGCCTACTCATTTGTATAACTTCCAGGTATTTTGTGTAGGCATCCACCACAACTAGAAATGTTGTTCCTTCGATTGTTCCTGCAAAATCAGCGTGTAGGGTGTGCCATGGAGTTTTTGGCTTCTCCCAATCAGGAATGGGGGCTCTGGGGGGGGCTGGGCTGGGCGGGGCTGCGTTACTCGAGTGTCACGCAGCCGCGATGGAGACTCAACTCCGTTGCTCTTTTCTTAAAGGCGTTGATGTTTTCCCCGGTAAATTTCTGCACGCGGCCTTGGTGCAGTGCCTCGCTCAGTTGCGACAACGTCGGGTCCTCTTGCGTCGCTACGGCGACCGTTTCGGCCGTTAGCGGTGGATTAGGCAGGGCTTCAAACATCAACACGAAGCCCACTTGTGGGGGATCCTCAATTGTTTCGCTGAGTGGCAGACGACTCCATGCATCCGCGTTCTGGTGTATGTTTCCTGGGCAGTGCACGAGCTCGTAGCCGTACGCTGACATTTTTATGCACCACCGTGTCATACGGGGCTTCAGCTAATGAGGTATTTGTTTCTGGGAGCCCAAAATACCCAACAGAGGTCAGTGATCTGTAATGATGATCACGTGTCTGCCAGCAATGTACTGTGGAAAGTGGATGGCTCCGTACACGAGTGTGAGTCCTTCTAGATCCAGTTGCAAGTAATTGCGCTCTGCCGCTGGAAGGGTGGGGGAAGCGAAAGCAACCGGTGCTTCCCTGCCTTGATCGTCAGCTTTGAGAGCACCGCGCCCGCACCGTAGGGCGATGGGTCGCAGGCTAGAAGTAGGGGCGTCGTTTCATCGTAGTTTCTGAGGACCACGCGCCGCCGGAGCAGGTCCTGAACCGCGTCGAATGTCTTCTGGTGGCGTTGCGACCAGCTCCATTGGACATCATTTTCTAACAGATTGTATAGGTCATTAACCACAATTGCTCGCTGCTCTAGGAATCGACTGCGCTAGAAAAACAGTACGGAGAACGAGACCACGTCGTATATACAGACGCGGCGGAATACGAGAGGTACTGGGTAAGATCGGCGGCCGTTACCTCCACAACCGACCTCCTTTCCAGTCTGACGCTTCGGTCGTCGCACATCCAGCAGGCTGAAGAGATGGCTATCGCCATTGCCCTCTCCCAGACAAGGGCCAAAGTAAGTATTACGGACAGCCAAGCCGCCTGCCGAGCACACCAAGCAGGTAGTGTTTCAAGACAAGCGCTTCGGGTTCTTCTTCAACGGCCACCGCAGAAGCAGGTCACAATCATTTGGACCCCGGCCCACTCTGCTCTTCGCGGCAACAAGACGGCACACGTCCTGGCCCGAGAACTATCCCCCAGTCACCGATCTGGCTACGAAAGAACAGGAAGTCATCATGAGACAACTACAGACTAATACCTACCCCCACCAAACACGACTACACGCCATTTTCCCTACTCTTTACGATCCCCTATGTACTCACTGCCAAGCACCAGGCACGCTGTAACATATTGTCTGGGAATGTCAACTGAACGCAGATCTTCCCCCCATCCCCAACCTCTCACGCGAGCAGTGGGAGAGTACGCTGGCCAGCTCTTCTCCTGGAACGCAGCTTTTGCTAGCGGAAAGGGCGAAGACAGCCGGCCGTACCAACGGCGTCTTGGACTGAAGACCCCGACCACAAATATGCTCACTTCTACTGTGTAAAAAGTTTTTCTCTCTCTGTCTCCCTCTCTCTCTCTAGGAGCCGATAGTAGAACGTAATGAGCCCAAGAAAGGACTGCAGTTCCGTTCCTGCTTGTTGGTTGGTGCTGGTGCCTCACTGATAGTACGCACCTTGTCATAAGTGGGATGAATACCTTGAGCATTTATCAGGTGCCCCAAGAACTTTACCTCGGGCACTGCAAGACAGCATTTCTCAATGCTTAAGCGCAAGTTGACGCTGGCTAGCCTGTCAAGTACAAGCTCTAGGCGTGCTGCGTGTTCTTCGCTTGATGTGCCAGTAATGATCCCATCATCCATGTAAACGCATACTCCCCGAATTCCAACAAGCGTGGACTCTATGTACGTCTGGAAAATTGATGGGGGTGCTGCCACTCCAAACGGAAGCCATTTAATCCTGTAGAGCCCCTTGTAGTGTTTATAGTGAGCAATTCAGATGTTTCTTTGCTCAGCTTCAGCTATTGGTACGCCTGGGTCCGGTCCAGCGTGCTGAAAATTCGGCCTCTACGGAGTGTGCTGAAAACCTCCTGTGGTATTGGTAGTGGGTAAGCAGAAGCCTTCGTTTCCAGGTTCACGGTGCTCCTGTAGTCTGCACAAAGACGTAGAGTTCAGTCTTTTTTCCTGACTCCGAGAAGTGATGTGGCCCAGCCTGAGTGCTGCGTCGGCTTAATGACATCCTGCTGCTCGAGCTTGCGAAGCTCTTCATCGTACGCCGACAGCATAGCAAAAGGTACTGGGCTGGCTTCGCGAAATGTAGGGCTGGCGTCCTGATGGAGCTCGAGGTTAATAAGAGGTCCATTGTGACCGGGAATATCCTTAGCGAAGACCGTTTGGTACTTCTTTTGAAGTAGCTCTACCAAATCGTGTCGCTCGGGAATATTTTCCTCGGTAACCTGGTGATACCTCCGATCGTTATCCCAAGAGCGTCGAACCAATTTCGGTCCAAGAGGCTAGATCCGGCCCCTCGCCCAATAAGTAGTGGTAGCTGGCAGGTTGTGCCGTTCAAGCAAAGTTCTACGTTGGCACTTCCCAGTAGTGGGAAAGCCTGCCCTGACCGCGTTCTGAAGTGCGTGTCGTCGTCGAGCAAGATGGGTGCATGCTGCCGCCAGGTCTGGTGATGCGTCTGTTCGGTAATGAGCGTACATGCTGCTCCGGAATCCACCTCGAAGTGGATCGACCGGTGATGCACGGTGACATCGATCATGATCTTCGGTTGCGTGCGTAGGTTGAGAACGGTGTTTAGGTCGTACAGCGCCGGTGATGCTGTTAGACTACCGTGTGTCTCCGCCTGCATTATGTCCTCTGAGGCGTTCACGCGCTTGTGCCGTTCAGGGGGTGCGCTCGACTGCTTCCTCGTTGTTATGCATGCCTTCTCAGAGTGACCTCGTTTCTTGCAAAAATGGCAAGTTGCGCCTTGAAGCTTGTGTGACTGCGGGCTGGGCTGCTCGTCACAGCGCCAGCACCGGTGCGCTTTAGGTGGTTTTTTGCCACTTGCCTGGTGTGGCTGGAGCTTGCGGTTAGTGAGGTATGCCGGCTCGGCGGGCTTTCGGATGTCACGCATCTGCTTGCCGGCACTCTCCGCTCGAATGGCGATGTCGTAAGCCTTTGCGAATGTCAAGTCGGTCTCAGCAAACAGGCGCTATTGTAGGAAGTCGCCCCGCAGTCCGCACGCAAATCGGTCAGGGAGCATAATGTCCAGTGGTAGCATGGTAGGGTTCGCAGGTGGCGTGGCGACTGGGTGTTCGGTAGCTACCGTTGTGGTGGACAGCGTTGTGAAATTGCAATCGGCGGGACGTTATGCAGCGCCGCAACGTAGGCGCTTACCGCTTCTCTCTCCATCTGGTCTCTTCGTTGAAAAAGGGCCCGGCTGTACACTTCTATCTTCTCTTCCCCATTTCCCTATCCTTTTATTGCCCCAACCACCTTTCTACCACAACCTTAACCCATATATATACCCCCTCCCCTTTCTTTTCTTTCCCTGCGATACAGGTGTGCTGCAGGCTGGGAACCTCTTTCCCTCTCACACTCACTCACTCACTTCGGACGGCCTTGGGTCGTAGTACTTCTGCACTGCCGGAACGATCTAGTCGTAGTCCACTGCCGCTGGTGTGCTTGGCTGAACTAAAGAGCAGACGGTGTCGTACGTCTCCTCCCCAGACAGCGTGAGCAGGTGTGCCTTCTTCCTGCTGGGGCCTACGATGTTGTTGGCCTCAAAGCATAATTGAAGGCGTTCAAACCATGATCCCCAAGGAGGTGCCGTTTAATTCAGGTAATCGTCCTGATGCGCGCGTAGTCATTGTGTAGCCCTCTGCCTTTCAACGTGGGTCGCACAAACACTTCTTCGTCGCGGTTGATATGTCCGCGCGTCAGTGACAAGCTGACGCACGGGCAAATTTGAAAATAAGGTTTATTCACCCCAAGAAGAGCACGGCCTTTTCGATTGCCCTGAAGCAAGGTCGCAAAGCTTCTCCCCGTGCATTGTCCATCACCCCGTGGAGTCGGGGGCGGCGTCGGTGAGGACAAGGGCCCCTTCGCGGTGGACAATAATTGGCGCGCTGTCGGCAGGCGCCGACACAAAAACTGTGCTTCCGCTGGGGAGCACGAACACTACATTTTTCGTTCACAGTCACGATTGCGCGTTTTCGGTCGTCTGCTTGGGCTGTGGCTGCTGAACCTTCCTTGAGTGCGACAGGCGCGCTTTGTCGTGGTCATCACGCTCGGCGTTCGTTCGTACGATCAAAGATACCTCGCAGCAGGCTTCCACGTGGAATTCTTTTCGTTCAGCCTCAGATTAGGCAATCTAGAATGTTGAACCCTGAGGTGCAACAATGGGTCGTTTGTTTAAGGAAAGACCGAAGAAGTTAGCAGACAATTGCTGTAGAACGTCTGCTCTTGTTCTTCTGGGAGCAAGAATCGCTTCTCCACGTCGCACGTCACGTTGAACGGAGAGTGTTCCAGCGCGACCATGCTGGAGAAGTTATACTTCGACAGACCTCCTGGAATCACGCTAGTACCAGTCGTGGTTGAGTATGTCGGGGTGTGCACAACAGGATATAACGCGTTCTCCTATATTTTTTTCGGTGTCATAATGGGAACTTCAGCGTGTCTGGCTGCTCCACTGGGAGGCCATTAGCTGACAGCGGTAGAGCTCCGAAGGGACAGCATTCATTCTCAACGGGAGCTTAAGAGAGTGGATCGCCCCGGAGTGCCCGGCGGACGCCGTTGGATACGATGGTCAGTGGTGGAGTACAATTTGCCCTGCTAGAAGTGCCGTTGGCGTTGACTGTCATGCCTGACGCCTTCGGGACATTTCAGACATCATCAGTAAAACAACGTGTGACAGAGTGATAGCAGTAATAAAAATGGCTGATGGCACAAGCAACATTACTTACAACACAGTAATAAACACAGTTAAGTAGACCGCCATAACAGGAAACAGGTGACAAGAAGTAGCAATAACCATTCTGTACGCAGATATTATTGATTAAATGCCAATGGTGGCTACAAATTATTGTCTGCTTCTAAGTAAGTTAGTAATGAAGATTGGAAAAGCGAGGGTTCTCTAATAGCGACGATGTTGAGGGTAGTGCGTTCCACTCGTTTATGGATAGCAAAAGTGGCGAAAATTGATATTTCTTAGTGCGTGAGTGTATGGGATCCACCTTATGCGCATGATCGACACGAGCAGAAACATGGGGAGCCGGGTTAATAAATGTTCGAGAAAATGACGAGACACTATCATATAAACTGTGAAAAAAAGAAACGGCGGGAGCACTTCTGCGCGTGGCAAGCAATAGAAGGCTTATAGAATGCTTAAGAAATTTTACAATCTGTTGGCGAGAATGACAGGAGGTGATAAATCGAGCTGCGTTATTTTTCACCTATTCTAGCATATCAGATAATATTGCCGCATGTGGGTACGAAATGGTTGACGCGATACTAGTGGAAGGCCTGATTGCAGCTGTATATGCGTGAAGTATAGTTTCCGAGTTTACGCACCTCAGGCGGCGTTTCAAAAGACCGAGTTTTTTCAGCGATTTGCTAGTATGTATTTAACGTGATTGTGCCAGGTTAAGTGGGAACTAATGAAAATGCCGAGGTATTGAGTCGAAGAAACGGTCTCAATTACGGTTTTGTTGACTATATTCGGTCGGAGGAGGGGTTGGCTACTGAAGTAAATATAATGTGTTTGGTCTTTTCAGCGTTGATGTCCATCTGCCACAATTTGCAGCACTCTGTTGGTTTTAACAAATATAACTGTACGATTCCAATATAATTCGGTTCGGTAATCTCCTTGTATACAACGCAATCGTCTGCGAATGGGCGTAGGGAAGAAACTATATTACATCCAAGGTCATTAATGTAAACCAGAAATAATAACAGTCCGAGCCTGGAACCCTGTTGGATTCCAGACTTTACTATGCACTTTCGGGAAATTATGTGGTTACGTTTGTCTGACTGTGACCGGTTACATAGTAACTCTTGAATTCATTGGGTTGGTTTCTGATCAAGCTGGAGATTGCGGACTTTGGAGAGTAATCGGTTATGGTGACACGATCAAAAGCCTTTGAAAGGTCGATAAAAGTAACATCTGCAGGAGCAGTGCTATGCATAGATTTATGCAAGTCGGTCAACAATTCAAATAGTTTGGTGTTGAAAGAGCGTTTTTACCAAAAACCGTGTTGATTTTGGATGAGAATGTTGTTTCTATTGAAATGAGGTATAATTTTCGAGTGAATAATCTGTTCAAATAGCTTGTAAAAAATACAGGTTAGAGAGATTGGACGGTAGATGTTGGGACATGACTTTTGGCTGGAGTTGCATATGGGTTTAACAAAGGCGTATTTGCAATCTTCCGATAAACAGCCCGTGTTGAGAGATTGCTGAAAAATCTGTGACAATAGGTGCGCTGATGTGGGGCAGGTAGAGTTTAGGAGTTCTGCACTAATGCCGTATTGCCCAGGGCTAGTCTTACAAGGAAGACGTTGTATACTCGTGCAACACCATTTTCAGTTATTGTAAGTGTTCCCATGACCATTGTGTTTCAAGCTGCTGTTTCTGTGCAAGTCATTTCTGGTTTTGTTCCTGAAACCATCAGTATTTTTTGTTTCCTGCGTGTCGGCGTCACTTAGTCTCCCAGGGTCAGGCTCGCGAACCCTTCGCACATGGAGGGTTCCCTAACATTCAACTGCTCCTGTGAAGGCACCTTTAACTTTCGTGTTTTACCGATTGCTTGACAGAGGGATCAACAAAAATTTTTTATTTTAACCAGAAAATACAAAGCTTGCTCAGAGGTGCGTCCTGCTCGGACATGATTGCACAACCCAACATTTAAAGACGATACTCTTCTTGGGCTACTTAAACCCAGAAAATTTGGTCTGTCTGTATGTCTGTCTGTCCGTCTGTCTGTCAGTGAGTCGATTCAGCCACCCGGCCAAAGCGAAACCATGCCTGCGCATAGACTTATATAGTCAACTAAATGTGCCCGTCTAAGTCCGGTGTAATGTTCATACTTGTCAATATTGGGAAGAACAACAAGACATCACGCATATATAAGACAACAAACGAATACAGAAGTGATATTTGCAGCGTTCCTTATAAAAAATCGTACATGTTTTTTTGGCGAGATTAAATACTTCATCAACTGAAGAAAAAAATCACACCGCCATCGCCTGCTGTCGCCCGCGCTATTATAGCTTTGGCGGCGTTTTGAAAGAAATCAAGTGGCAAGAGTTACGAAAGGTTCCACTAGATAGGTTCCACGTTCTGCTTGGAACGCACGTGGACTAGGGAAACGCGGTTCTATAAACGTTGAAGTAGGGCGCCTCGATTCACACGCGTTTTCACCGTACGGCAGCGTTGGTATCGAGACACCCGGTTTGGAGCAGGGGAACGCGGGAAATTTAAAACGATTTAAGCAAACCTTTGTCGTCTTTACCTTGGGAGGAGCGCGACGCAACAGGACAACAGAGGTGAGCGGGAAAGCGAAGGGAGGCATTTACTTGGCAGAAGTGGATAAAGACTATCGTCTTTGACGACATTTGCAACGAAAGGAGCAGATACGCGTCCAATTTTTTAATAAGCATTGAATCCAGCTGGAATCTTCGACCAAGTGGTCCAATAATTGCACTTTCATTTTTAAAAAATAAATTCTTCCTGGGTTAGTCCTGGAGCCACAGTTAGGAGTACTGAATAATTGTTCAAAATTTCCGGGGCATGAGCTGCACTTGATCGCATCACGGGAAATAAGACTCTATACTGAGAAAATCTGCTTAAGCAATCCAGCAGCCTTAGGTGGGAGGTTCCGAAAGCGAACAAGAAAGCGCGGGGCGTGCAACCATACCTCACGATTTCGATACCGCACGTGTCAAAGGAAATTACCTACATGCTACGCTCACCCCCTCTTCCTAGTAGTTTTTATTGCCTGTGCAATATGGTTCACGCACTCCAAAAAACCATGCTAGGTGCACAACCGCATCAAACACTAATCAGTAAACACACTTTCTTTACCTAGAAAAGAGCTCGAAGTATTGACACACAATGATAAGACAATTTTATTACATGCGGGGGTTTTGCCCAGAGCTGCTGCATGCCATTTCTTTGCTGCAGTACCTAGCATTTGAGCGACTAGCAACTATTCCCTCAACAGAATTCCATGTTTCTTGAGCCACCTTGATTATTTTAAACAGCACAAAAAATGCCGAATTGAAACATCTTTGAATCCGCCGTGAAGGCAAGAAGTAAAGCTTTCGCAGTACGTACGCACGCAAGCACGCAGTGATAGCCATAAATAGGGCAGCATGACAGAGTTCACGTCTCTCTAGCATAGCAATAAGCCCTAATCAGTCAAGCAGCCCAGAAACCGCCAAACCGAAATCTCATACTTCGCGCAGAGATCAAGGAGTGACGTTCTTATAAAGAGCTCACGCTACTATATCACTACAACCTGATGCGCAGTAGGTCTGCTAATGAGTGTGTAGATTTCAACGGGGCCATATTAAGGCAGGCACTGTTTGGACAAACGCCAACGATACAAACATTTGTAACACAGGTCAACGCGGTACTGGGCAGCTGTGTATTTGTCACGCGCGACAAAAATAGAATTTCGTCAATTCGTTAAACACACGGTAAATAGAGAACTCAAAATTGTCCTTCAGAACACCTATAAAAATGTGACGCCTGATTTATTAAACATATGCCTGCATCGAAAACAACCTGCTTTTGCATGGCCTCTATGCCCACCCGAATAAAAAGTGCATGACAGAACACAAACAATATGATGGCTGATTTATTAGGATCGTCTTCACCGAAGACAACATTCTTGTGCATTTTCTATTTGCTGACACAAACACAAAGTGCATCGCAGAAGACCTTTTTGGGTCAAAGGACGACGGTGCTTAGGGCCATTAGACATGTTCCTAACATTCTGTTTTGAAATTCGCCGATAGATCTTCGCCTTTTTTCACGATGGCTGAATAAACTGAGCTTGTAAACAGCTTCTAAACAACTGGGCTGATGGTCTTTATTTCTTGAGGTCCTTGCGATGTGCGCTATGAACTAGGATAATGTTGTTTTTTTGCCATGTCAATCAAATTAGAAAACCCCTCAGAATACAGTAAATACTCTTTACAAGCAATTTATGAACTCTAAAAAAATGTTTTATTCCATACTCGCCGAACTCCATACTCAGTAAAAATAAATTCGGAGGCCGTAATAAACACATTAGACTCAACAAATGCCTGAAGAAATTTGAGGCTCATAGCAGTTTTTTTTACGAAACCACTGCGTATAAAAATACAAATGATGGCCTCAAAAATCACCGGCGACACTGTGCAGCCACGTATGTTAACAAAAATAATTGTCGCACCTTGTACTAATGGTGAAGGGTGGAAGAACAGGAGAATTGGCGGCCTTTCTCCCTTTGTTCGACACCCGGCTGTTGCAGCTGACATGAATTTCCGAACTTGTTGATGAAAGATCTCCATAAGTGGCATACCCGGGGCGTTTCGACTGCTGGCGTTAACATATTGCTACCCGCTACGCTATCACCCGTGAGCTCCCCACTAGTTGGGCTACAGATGTCGTGAATTTCCTCCTGGAGGACGTCATTGTGCGTTATGGTGCTCGGCGCCAGTTGCTCACGCACCGTGGGCGGTACTTTTTTCATAGGTTGTCTAAGACTTTCTTCGCTCTTGTGAAACAAAGCACAAACTGACGACTGCATACCATCCTCAAACAAATGGCCTTACTGAGTGGCTTAAAAATCTCCAAAGATAATCGGGATTGGCACGTTACACTACCTCATGTCATATTTACATATAGTTCCTCCCGGCATGACACTGTTGGATATTCTCCTTTCATCCTTCTTTTTGGCCGTGAGCCTGCTTTACCGTTTGACACCACGCTAGTGACTTCAAGTGAGCCGACCACTGCATATGCTCATGACGTCATCGCCCACGCTGAACTGGCGCGGAAGGCTGCCCGAGAATTACTCTTGGCATTACAAGCATCCCAGAAGTCTCGGTAGGACGAGTGCCACCACCCTACACACTTTGCTCCTGGCTCCTTGTTTCTTTTGTGGACCCCTTCTCGCCGAGTTGGACTCTCTGAGAAGCTTCACTGGCCCCTACCACGTCGATCGTGCCGTCACACCCGTCACCTATGAAATTGTGCTCCTGTTGCCTCTGACATCGTCTGGGCACTCAGCACCTGAGCTCGTTCACGTAACCCGCCTGAAGCCATACCACCGCTGGGATATACCTACTACTGCTCCGCCTTCATAACAGGCAGTGGGACGGTGCTTCTGCGGCGGGGAGTTGTGTCGCAGACTTTGGCCAGCTTCCCGAGAAACTTACACAAAGCATAACCGCATATCCATGTGGCCAATCGCTCCCTATCTGGGTATGTGCGGTGGTGGAAAGACGCTGGTCGATAACCAACGGAAAGAAGAGAGGGCAGGTGAAGTCCGAGTTTCTGCTGGACTGGGTTTCCGCCATCGACCCGCCTCTGTGCCTGTGACTAAGATGTATTTTGTAAATACACCTTCTTCCTGACAACCTATCTTTGCGCTGTCACGTAACAATATTTCAAAAGGTGGACGGTGTTCGCACTCGCTCGACCTGGTGGCAACCGGCTTCGCGAACTCGGCGTCTGTAGCGCGAGCTGTTTGGTGCTCCCCGCTTCCGACGCGAGCGTACGTGAACTGGTGAGTAGGAGAGCACGTGAGATCACGCCACGAACGCTGGGCAGAGTGCTGGAAGGGGAAGTTGGTTGAGGCTGCGAGATCGTCACGAGGCGGACGCTCACGTGTGCTCGGTATTTACGTTTTTTCTGCGAACCACTTACTCGGCGTAAGCCCACGCGCAAGCCTGGACGACGCCGGGAGCTCCTCCCATGACGCAGGTTCACGTGCGCTGGGTATCTCCTGCCCTCGGTATTTTCTTTGTTCTGTTTTGCGAGCCCCTCACGTGGCACTGGGCGCTCTTCATGAAACGCACACTTAAGCAGGCTTGGCATTTTCTTAGTATTTTTTATCTTCGTTGGCCCCGCAAGCAAGAGTTTAACAGCTCTGCAGTTAAAATGTCCCAAATCTTGTGAAAAATATCAAAAGGCATTTTTAAAGTTTATACATGTCTTTCTGTAAACAAAGCTACGCCATGTTTTGAAAGAAATTCTAGCAACACTCAGCTGAAGATGCGGGCTCGAAGGCAGCTGCAATGTCCTGTTTGAAAAACATGAAATACTTTAAAAATTGGCTCCAGTTACTGTGTGTCATAACTTTAGCATACCTATAATTTGTTTAGGTTAATTTAAGTGCTCAACGGTACTATCATACTAAGCTGGAGCATCATAATTCATAGCACAACTTTGGAAAGCGCATTTTGCTTGAAATTGTACCGTGTTAGTTTAAAGTTTTCTAACTGTGTAGCACTGTTCAGCTTTGTCTTGCTATTAAAATATTTTGCAACAAAACCTGGAGAGGTCACTTATTCAAGAGGTGAAGCAAGGATTTTATGGTAAGTGATGTCAAGACGGCTGGGACTCCGTGCATTGGGCTCAGCTATTTCACATGGCTTTGTAAAAGTATATGCTACCACAAAAAATAGGAGTGTTCACGTATGTTTCGCCAGAGCCTGACACCTTTTTTCTTTTGTGCCTTATTGTTTTTAGAAGAAAACACTACATTCTGAAACGTCATACACGTGTATTTCACAAATTGAGAACCGAACGAGCCAATAATGACCCGAGCAGACTTCCGTAAAAAAGAAAGAAAACCTGTGCTGCGGTTGGTATCGTTCGCGAGGCCTAATAAGTTGCTGGGAACGAAATGCACATGCCAAATATTGGCTTATGATGTAGGACGTTAGTTTTATGCGTCATCTTTTCTATTTTTTTCTTATACACACATACTTTCTTGAGATATCAAACATTCTACCCGGTCGCTTTTGATTTTATTGTTTGAATTTCGGGCCTTTAATGGGCGTTTGGCTTGTAGGATTTGCAAATAAAGCATATTTAGGCAAATAAAGCATCTTTTTGATTTTCTTTTGGTGAGTAAATACCGAATGATGAACGGGTTTTATTTAATCCTTTACGCCCGCGTCTAATAATGTTCTTTTATTTGCATCTTCCATGAGCGTCGTCTGTTGCACCATTCATATAATGCGCAAAGTGGGGCATGGCTGCCTCCTGTTGTCAAGATAAAAACTGTACAAAATGCACACAATGTGTACTAACGCTGTAGTTGGAAGAGTTGAAAAGTTTATTGTTTGATATGTTGTTTTGAAAGTGGAAAATAACGACAATTTTATAAATCCAGACCATATGAGCCAATGCAACCGAGTTTTATTGAACGTCGGATGTCAACTCTTGCGCGTGTTCTACGCAGTTCTGTTTAGACGCCTAACTGGACGAGAACCTTGAATTTTATTCAAATGCCTACTGTTACAACTGTGAATGCATGAAGACTGTGTGCATTATTTCTGAGCTCAATTCGTCTGCAAGAGTTCAACGAGTGGACAACGTGCCGACAGTTGTCACCGTCGGTCGTCGCCTTTCCCTCGTGAGTATTGTGAATTTCACCAATACGAATGATATATTAGGCTTTATTAGTTTTGCCAGTCTATCTGTGAAAAGGCATATACGTTGTACTTTGTTGCTTGCGTAATGTGGAACGTGTCTTCGAACCAAAGCGGCAGCTTTACACACGGGACGGATCAATAAGTTGATAAACATTTGCGCTTTGTTTCTTCAGTTTCCGCGCCTTCCGCTTGTCGTATTCCGCCTACTCTCGAAGTTATGTACCAACAAGCCCAAGTTCAAACACTTGTAAAGCGTGCCTCAAGGAAGACGGTTGTTGGTGACGCAATCTCGAAGGGATTAGCAGCGCACGTAGACGAGGACTTAACTAGAAGAGAAGACAGTACAAAGCGCTCAACTACAACTGAGTTTTATTCAGACAATAAAGACATAAAAACCGGGAGACATACAATAGGAGTGGCAACACTACCTGACGCAAACACGTCAACTCGCGCACTGCAACCTACACCCATTGCACTTACTGGCTACGTGGTGCTGATTTGCCGTAGTGGTCTAGCTGTGTGGATATTTGGTCCATATCCTGTAGCACAGCCTCGTTTCCCACTAGTGTGCCAAGCCTCTACGTTGTACAGGTCTCTCGCGGGATTGTTGTGTTCGCTGCACTGAAGGTGCATTTGTACAATCAGGAAAAAAAGAAAACAGTACGAGCGAGTGTTCACCAGAATGGCGGAACCCTGATGCTGTGATGTAATCAGCAGGGGTCCCAGACGTTCCCTTTTTCCATGCTGTAGGTATATATTTCCACTATTTGAGCGAAGAAAACGTACAGTGAAAAAAAATGTTGTGCGCTGGTAACTACTTGCAGTCCTTTACCTTTTTAGCGAAAGCAGTTTGGGAGAAAGCAATGGGAACATTTGTATTTCTAGCGCACCGTTCTCCTTGCTTTCGCATAGGTTTGTGTCTTTTTCATGTCAAGCACTCAAATACAAACGTAACACCAAACTCGTAACAAGACTGACAGCCAACTTTTAGTTTGGGATTACCTATCCCCACATATGCAACAAACAAAGCTTGCTGCATGCCGCAAAAATGAGCCCGAATAAAATGCAGACGGCGTGTATGATGTTTTAGCGTCTTGTTTGTGTCCTCATTGTTTTGTCTGGCAGTCATGTTTGTTGCCTAAGTGCCACCCAACCACTGCACAAGAAGATGTGCTTCATTCAAGGAGGTTGTATAAAAATTCTGGAGTGGAGACCTCGCATAGCCGGCAACGCCGGGAGGTGAAGCCGTAAAAAACCGGTCGGCGGCCATATTGCCGTGGGCAGACAGGGCGCTGAACTGGCAAAGGCGCTTAAGTCTTTTCGTGTTTCCTTGGATTCAAATGGAAGATAAATATAGCTAAGGTGGCTTTGTCGATAAGGCTTTTTCACAGCAGCCTTAATTTCACCTTACGCGAAAGCTATTGACGTGATTCGAGCAGCTAGCTATAGCGTTTGCATATCTTTGGGTGGTGAAGATTGTGGTGAAGAGCCGTTGGGAAGAGCCGCACTGACAGTTGGAAATAACCTATCTTTGTAATTAAAACTTCCATAAAGCCTGCTTTTGTTTCAATAAATGTTTATTCGGTGTCTCTCAGGTTATAGGCCCACCCTTCAGCATTAATAGTGCGTCATGTTGCATTCCACGTGGGGGCATCTCTTGATGCCGCCTCAGAAGGGCTACTAATGCCCGCTTTTCGAAGTGAAAAGTGGGGGACACCTCTGTTACAGCGTAATAAGTTGACGCTTGCTAATTCTAGCAGCAGCTCCTGAATTAAATTTAGTAGTTATGCAACCCTCGCATCCGAGCAAGCTCTGTCAGAACAGTGTATTTAGTCGACTTGTTTTTAAGCAGTCATGCAAGTAATGAGGATAATGCAGTGTTTGTATGTTTTGCATGTGCGAGTTTCTCGTTTGTACGACATCGGCACGGACTGCACATGCACAAGGCCAAATTAAGCAG
>JABSTR010000541.1:0-13536 GCA_013339765.2 Haemaphysalis longicornis | reverse complement strand
CTGTGTGGAGCTGGCGACCATGATACAGCCTTTCATTCACAAGCAAGCCAATTCTCAGATGCAGCCTTCGAAAACGAAAACTCTCAGACCCCCCTAAACACGTCTGCTACACACGCACTCCAAGTGAACAACGATGACGACGAAAAGTCTTCCGACAAAATATGTCTTGTTGAAGCGAGAAAAGAAACCCCAACCACTTTCTCCACACCCATCACCTAAGTTGTGCACTTGTTTTCGCCCTGCAAGTAGCGGTGGTGTCGAACAGGCTTGACACCAGACGGGAAGTGTTCTGCTCGCATTCATCGACGAGCAGCGAGGGGCCACAAACTGAACTCCGAGCCGCCGGTGTCCCTCTGAGGGGGAAACGTGTGTTTTGTGCTTGTTCTTCTGCTTGTGTGTGCGCGCTTCTCCTTCCCTCCTCGAGCCGGGACCGCCGGAAAAGGAATTCGGCCTCTTTCTCCCGTTGTCCTGCGACCCCGGAGAGGTGTTAAGTTACGTTTCGCAGAACCGTGCCGCGCCTTGGTCCACAGACGCCACGAACACCAGTCTGCCACTTCCAGCCCTCGAGACTGCACCACTTTTTTTACGGAGCTGAGCAGAAGAAGGAACCTTTATTTTTTTCCACTTGTAACCTTTTTTTGTGTTTCATTTATTCTTAATTAAAGTTTTGCCTTTTAATCCTTCTAATGTTTACCCGTTATTTTTATGGATAGCGGACGCATCGACCCCGTCGAATCGCGTACCGCGAGGCCAGAATAAGCATGTTCATAATATCCAGTACACATTGGAATATTTCGTTCTGAAATTTGGAACGATGATGACGTCGAATCCATCCTTGTAGAGGCGGGTCAATACGACCGAGTGGTCGTTTGTGGCCCAACACCATACTCGATATCCTGTTACAAAACTTGAAAGACCAATGGTTGTCAATGGAGCAAAATTAGGAATGGTTGACTAAAAACAATAGAGTAAAACCGTAATAAAAGGAATACAATTTTTCGATGCAAAGCGTCTTTTGGTCGGGGCTATGTACGGCGTCCTTCCGTTGTCCGCACCTCTCCCCCAACACCATAAAAAACGAAATAGTTCGCGGCGCCCGGTTTCGATCCCAAGACACCATGGCCGCAACGGGAAGTACGCGGCACACTTTCCATTGCGCTACAAAACCGAGACAGGAGCGATTGCTTAGAACGCGCCTTATGTCGTTGACTCATTCAAACTACGTCAAGAAGGTACTGATGCAAGAAAGGCATGCGAAGCTGAACGTCAATAGAAACGATGAACTGGAAACTTTAGAGAAGGATGTTAGCGTCTCTTCCTCAGGGGGATGTCCCGCGTCCGTGCCCCGTCCGCAGAGCCTCTGGTTATGATTGTGGCAGGATGCCCCTAGAGACTGGCCAACTAAACAATCCACACGAGTTAGCTTCGCCTTCAACCACCGTCATCATCTTCCCGTAGAGGAACCGCTGAAGGCGAAGAAGGACAAGGAAGACAAAGCTGCGAAGAGGAGGGCGTGTACGTTGGTCCCGCGCCGTCCGAAGCGCTTGTGATGATGATTTTGGCAGAATGCTCCTAGGGATTGGCAAACAAAAGAATCCATCACGAGATAGCTTCGTGTTCAACAAACGTCGTCATCTTCCCGTAAGGGAACCGCTGAAAAAGAAGAAGAAGAAAAAGACTGCGAAGACGAGGGCGTGTACGTTGCTCTCAGCCGGTGCACCAACGTCAACAACCTTTAACTCACCAACGCTGATGGAGACTAGCGATTTTAACACACAGACGACAACATCGACAAGAACATGATGGACGAGTTTCGGCGCCTCGAGCACCACCACCTACTCACCGTAACACAACAGTACTTGCGTGCCTTTGCCACCGGTGTGGACCAGGATGTGGAATTCCCTCTGGCGTTACTAAACACAAGATCACTCAACATAACGCCAACACGCCAGCTGCGCGATAAGCGCGCATGCCCGTCTCCTCTCTAATGTCCTCCTCTCCACTCCATGTGCTCTACATAATAAACCCGGTCCGCGCGCCGCATCCTCAGTTGTTGCTTCGGTTGAAAGACGCTGCACCGTCCGATGAGGTGAATGAACGTCAACAATTCTGCTTTTCATCACCACCGAGTTCTCTTCGGGGAGATGGTGTAATTATTTTGGTATACCCAGGTTTTTGCTACTTGCCGTTTTCAAGTAAAGGTTCGCGGGAAATGGAGCAGAAACGAAGCCAAATTTTAGATGTGAGTGAAAGTCAACTGAAGGTTCACGCATTTCTCTCACGGCGAGAAACTGCACAATTGTGCCTGCTGTTTTTGCATGAACATAGGCACTACACGGCGCTCCATAGAAGCCAGGTACGTAGCCCCGTATTAGCAAACGTGACCTAGGCATTACTTACGCCTTATGACAATTATGGGAGTCTTAACAAGCTTCGAGAAGCGAATGTGTGCTATAAGGATGCGTTTGCGTGAACATGATGCTCCTTCCGCACTCAACATTGTTGAGACGGTGCTAGCAGGGGTAGTGTACAGGGCGGCGACAATGTTCTTTTTCACTGGCGCAGACGGTATTTAAACTTGTGAGCTTGTTTCTAAATGAGTAAAGTTTTGTTTTCTAGCAGCAGAACTGATCACCGATGAACTGGTACCGCCGATAGCAGTGGAGACGCGCACTACACACAGATAGGCAGGTCTAGCACGTCAATATTCATTGTCGCGCCGACATCGAACTCACAGGTGGAAACGCACGGTAGTTTTCTAAGCTGACGAATAGATTCTTTATGTACAGTCCAGGCAGAAAATAAACAGACAAAAGAAAAGAAAACACAAGAGCACAAGCCACTCTGTTCATTTTCATCATCATGAATAATTTTGTTTTTATGACACTCGAAACGTATGAGTACCAGCCGGCTCCTTACAGTCACACTACGGTTCTCTAAGTTAGTGTACTTCTCCAGCCTAGTTTTCAGTAAAAGTTTAAAACCCATGACAGATCAGCTTAGCACTTCGTTGCATGAAGAGTATTGATCACAATGCCTTTTTTACTAATAGGTCGCAAATACAGCGGCGTCAATGGTGGTTGCAATGAGGAAATAAATAACTTCGTTAAAACCACGCATTCGCGAAGAAGAGGCTTTTTACATCAGGTTTACCTGTGCACTCTTTTCAAGTTTCAATATTTTTTTCTTTGAAAACCCGCTGCTGCCGGAAGAGGTGACTTTTTTTTAGCTGTAATTATTATAAATGAGGTCACAACAAAAGCCTGCGTCTCTGCGATATCCGTGGATTTCTGTTTGAACGTTGTCATCGTAATAGGCGAACACAGGTAGCCATGGTTGGTGTTCTTAGCTCACAGAATTTGTTTGCTTTGCGTCGCCTCACAGCGGAAAGGGATGTTGTTTCCTCAAGCATATGAGTGACTTGGCTTTGCATGAAAAATTTTTCACTTTCGGCTCCATACCCGCATACTCCAAAAAATTTTCACACACAAAGATTCTCATTCATGTTCGAGAAGCTGGCCATAGCTGACGTATTCGTCGGGTCAAGCATAATTCTGTCAGCGTTCACGGCGTGGCTTCAAACCTTCAGTCCCTGGTTCGCTAAGAGAGATGGGCGTTAGCTGCAGTCCTGATGTTTAGATTGAAGCAATGAAAGTTTCACGGCTTGTTGGTTCATAATACCTCAAAAACAAGAACACCTCAAGACTGGACCCAACGAAGAAGGCTATACGAAACGCTGACTACTAAGAAATGTGTTTCTTTGCCTCTCGGAACAATACACAGAAGCACTGCGCATAAGTAAACCGAAAAGAGTGGAGGCACAACATGCATTACTATGAAAAACATTGAATATCCTAAAAGTATATAAAACGAACAAGAATTCTCCCCATTATGATCATACTTCAACCAATCGGGTCAATAAAGTGAAAAAAGTCGCCCCCCCCCGCATCTTCCCACGGGGGGAACTCGAGTAAATGCGTCGCATAGAAGTGGTTGTATTGCGTGAAAGTTTAGTTATTGGGTAGTTTGTGGTTACCGTTTGGATGGGGGGGGGGGGTGTTTGGAATGCTTAAGTATTTTTTCGTCTTTATTATTCTTATTTAGCGTCGTATGTTCTTTTCTTTGCAGCCTTGTCTTCTGCTGTTGATGGTGGGGTAACGTTGCCTTCAACGAGTAGAGTGACGCTGCTGTTTCATTGTGTCGCACTACTTGTTGACGGTACTGTTGCTTCCATCGCTTATACGTCATCTGGAGTCAAACGAAAGGCAAGCAAAGACGCACTTGAATAAAGTTCGAACGCGCGCTCCGCCGCTTAAATACACTGCGCGCGCTGTCGAGGGAGAGGAGTATGGTGGAGAGAGGCGCATGCGCGCACTTCCGTACACAAGCGCGCGACCTTTCCACGCCCCCCACCACGCTGTTGTCATGCAGCTGTCACGCCGCTAGCACGCCGCTATCACGTGTACACCTGCCGCTGTTGCTTCTGAGCGCGACAGAGCGCACGGGGTAACTACTGCGCATGCGCGCACAGACGCGTTCCCCCCGCACCGCCGCAGCTGTTTTTGAGAGCGACGATGCGCACGGGGCAGCTACGGCGCATCCGCGCGCAGACGCGCTCCTGCCGCACCGTCGCAGCTGTTGTTGAGAGCGAGGATGCTATGGGGGAGAGGCGCGCACCTGCGCCTCCACGTGACGTCATGAGCTGCGGACGCCTATGGACGGAGGAGTTGGCGAGCCTAAGAAATGGTCCGCATTTAAAACGCAGCCCCCAAGAAATGCTATCTCCATTAGAGACGAGGCAAGAGAAGAGTTGCTCACACAATAGGTACAACTCGTGTATCATTTAGAGTTGCAGCCGCTCACGCGTGCCGTGATTTGTATTGTGCTTTATCACTCAACACCGGTGAATAACGCGGTACACTTGCAGAACCACACGTGCGAAGAGAGCCAAATACCACATTCCGTTCTACTCTATATGAGCGCTACACTGGCGGAGTCTTCAGGCTGCGCCAATATTGCCAGCTACATTTCACAGTAATGAAATAAATCACTCCGGTGTTGCTTTTGGGGAAGTGTCACACCGTAATTTGGCCGCATTTTTCACGGGAAGGCGCACTGTCATTCACTCGTACACACCACTTAGTGAGCTTGTTCGGAGATGAGGAAACTAAGCCTTACCTGGTCATCCAACAACCTTCTTAAGCCTGTGGCAGACCACATGAATGGGGGGCATAAAATATGTCCAGTCCTTCTGCAATGAAAGCATGCGCAATCCCCACCAATTCATGTTGCCCACGCTTTGGATAACGTGGTTAGGGCCACAGCTGAGCGTAATCGTCGTACCTGCGCCTGAAAGGTGCTGCTTTTGTGGTGGTAGCACGATATACGCAAAGCAATTTAGGAGAGCCGTGGCGACACTGCGTTTCACTAACTTGGAGAGTACAGGCGTGAAACGAACCAACGCGCTCATTGATTTCGTAGAGTAGCTCCAGCAAACGTGCTTTTCTTGAATGTTAAGATTTATGCAAAAAAATTGGAGCTCTACATAGATTGCAAATTCTTCTGTTATCTCAAACCCCATTGAATCGGCAGAGAAGGTGCTCAGAACGTGTTCGAAGATTTCGGGCGCGCCTCAACACCCAGCTTTAAACATAAAAAATAATTCACAATGCGAAACACGCACCTGTTTAGGGAATGTCTTAAAGCGGATTTAGAGGTCTCGTACAGTGGGTTGGAACAATGTCACTGAGTATGGGCGCTCAAGAAAGAGCGAATGCGGACACTGTAATGCAGTACATAGAGGCGGCCATCATATTTCGCGAATGTGTAACCCAAATATATTGACAGCAGCTCTAAAAACCTACCCACACTGATGTTGCAATCGTTCTGGAAGCCAACAGGTGTTATGTTTGCGATTGACTCATCAACAACTTCACAGATAGGCCCATATGCCAACAAGTAGCTAATGTCTTTTAGGTCACTGGAGAGCACAGACACCTGAGGGGACTGTTCCTCTTAAGAAACTTGCATACTTCTTGTGGCCTTCTTACTTGGTAAGGATGGTTCACACGAACCAAGAAAATAGATTGCTGTAGGAACAGGCCTTCTCAGAAACGATAACACTGAAAGGACAACATTGTTTGGATGGTTTTACGTGAAAACACGCCTCCCAACAATGCGCACTCCCTTTTTAACTGAGGTAGCCAACACCGACGAGTTGTACTCTTGACACAATTTTATCACTTTGTTCTTAAGTCGCTCCGTTTTGAAATCCTCCGGCATGCGGAAGTTCTCAATTATTGGAGCTGAAATTCAATATTGCCCGCCTTTCCTTCTTCTACTACGTTTTGTTAGGCATGACTGCCAAGGCCCCTTCATTGTCAGAACGCAACAGACAAAGCTCCGCTTTACAGAGACCCGTATGGTTTCCGCAGGAGACACGGAATGTCAACACCTTGACTGATACAACGATCATACCCGTCTGTCCTTTTTTAAACAGCGTTTCTGAAGCAGGAAAACAGCTCAAATTTGTCAACACTTTGAAGCACACAAAACTTCTCTCCAAAGGCAGTGTTCCAGTGCTGGGGCAGGAAAAAGTGGCGGTCCAACTATGCGCAGCCATTGTTTAGAGGTGCGATGCTGTCGCTCCCCGGTGGAGAAAAAGGTGCCACATCAAGTCGGCTGTTTGCGTAGCAACTAGTACAGTTTGCAGAAAAAGCTTCACCTCTCCTGCCGGGCCACCTTTTCTGATGCACTCTAGCTAAAGGCAGTCTCGGAAGTAGTCCAACTGGTACCATGCCTTCCTGCGCAGAAAGGGCCACTTCCTGACTCCGTGAACTCGGGATAGAGCGAATGGACCAACGATGCAGCGAACGTTTGAAGAATTTTGAAGAAACCAAGTAAAAGAGAGACCTCATGTTGAAGAAACTTACTGAAGCTATGGAAGTCATTTGACGTGTTTATTCCTACTAGCTGGAAAACTAAAGCAGCACTGAAGATTGGATGGCGAGATGGTGGTTATATACCCGTCTTGAGTGCGGTTTTTATTTTTACGTGAGGACTGCTCAAAATACGATTCCGCTGTTCCAAAGCTTCATAGATGTTCTGGGCAAATATGACAACGTTGTCAATGTAGTCCACATAGTTGTGCCCTAAAACCCTTCTGGCACAGTGCCCTATAAGTCTTTTAGACGGGTTTGCAGCCGTGCGCAGACCATTCCGCTTATATTTGTCTGAAAGAATTTTTTAAGTTCATCACGAGAAGCACTTGGAATGGCAAAGTGGTCGCAAGATTTAGCAGTGTGTGGCAGGGAGTACACGTCTCTTTGCTATTATATTTTTCATTCCTACCATAGTGTAGACAGATTGAAATATTCGGCCTTTTTTCTTTAGAAATACCACTACGGCACACAAGATACTTTTTGACGGCTACTACAACGTCGCTGTGTCTACAATAAATTTCTTCTCGCGTGCACATACACTTCTCGAATACACAACACGCGGAAGGAGGCCTATCGGGTCAGTGCGGCTTTATTTTCAATTATGATTCAGTGCTTTGCTAGGGAAGTCGGGTGTACGTTCCAAGTGGTCAGAAAATAGCCGCTGTACTTACGTAGCAAAGCAGAAGTTTTACGCGTTTTTTTTTGCTGGAGCGCCGGGTTCACGATAAAGAAATTTATAGGCTTCGCCGTCGTAGCATGGGTGCCAAACGCGCAACACTTGCTTGTTGGATTGAACCTCCCGTCCCTGTTTTATTATTTCAAAAAATGTTGCAGATAGGCTGAACACAAATCGTCAATAATTGGCTCAGCTCAGAATGAAGAACGAAATGCTTAGAACGAAATTTAGGTTCTTGAGCTAGCCATTGTGCCTACAGATTTCGGTAACAGAACAGACGGAAGGGGGTTTCGGATAGAAGGGTGTTTTACTTTGTCGATTTTTTTTTGTTTTTAAATCTGCGTGTGGAGACGTGCGCAAAATCTTCAACCATGTTCTGATCACCTTCTCTACCCATTCATTCGAATTCGAGGGAATCAAAATATTGCAGAAAAGTTCAGAGCTCCAATTGTTTTGAATAAAATTTTACATTCAAGAAAAGCCCATTTCTTTGAGCTACGCACCGAGATCAATAAGTGCGCTACTTTTTTTCACGTGCGCACTTCAACTCCTTAAGTTGGCCACAAACCGTAATGTACTACATGAAATTATTAGGGGTAGCCGAATATTGACCTTAAATATTTGTATGCTTCAACTGTCACTGCCTTTTCCACATGAGTAAGTATTGCCCATCTCTGAGCGTGTGTGGTGAGTGTGGAAGAACGCACAGCGCAGACACGAATGTCATTACAACGTAGTGTGTCGCATGCAAGGAGAACGGCCACCTTACCATTAGCAAGGTGTGCCCAAGAAGTGCCTCCAGAAAGAAAGAACATTACACAAGTTTGACGTCCGCCATCAAGCAATCCCTTTCGGCAAAGGACAAACCACGGGCACCTGCACCGTACCACAAGTGGTCACATAGGCATCTACCCTAGCGAAAACTTAATCCAAGTTAACTGAAAATCATACATTGGTCATCGAAAATGCCCAGCTTCGCCGCAGGCTCTCTGAACTGCGAGAAAAGGTGGCGACTATGCACAAAAAATGGCGGCCCTTCTTAGGGCATTGACGCATCGTCAGTCACCCTCACCGGACCCTGTCCGCTCCATGTCAAAGCATCACTGCCGATCACGTACAATCCGCAAAAACGCAGAAGAGAACAGGTAAACCACATAAACTTCATTAGAGAATTACGTTAACGAGCAGAAGCTCGGACAGCGGGATGCTCGCCTGAAGTTTGCTAACAGCAAAGACTGTCAGAAGGCATCCAACAAAATTGTCGCTATCTAGTGCAAGTCAACTTCCTCAAGGATGAAATCACTCATCACCATGCAGATTGGTGAGCTGTTTCAAAAAATTCAGCCATGAGCGCCGCCTTCTAACGAAAATAAACAAGAAAAACTTACGACCCCAAAATGCAACCCGCTTCTTCGATTATTCGGTTCATCATACAATGGAATTGCCGTAGCTTCCTCAAAACAGGACCGTTTTTAAAATCTCAGATAGCCACCTTAAAAGCTCTCGCTCTTCGTTTGCAGGAAAGTCGCCCAACTTGTGATATCTTCAATTATAACACGTTTGTACATTCGACTGTTCCAACATACACACGCAATCGTTTTAGACCGCATTTTCGGTATTAGCGGCTGTTTTGTCCATAATTCACGTCAGGCAGTGCAGCACAAGTGGGATAAGGCCAGTACAATTATTCGCGAAACTCTCATCGCAAGAGAGGTTTTACCTGGAGGGAAGCCATTACTTCTGGTGTCCATTTACTATCCCCCTTGTAAAGGTTCTGTTCCTTCGAGTAATTATGATTGGATTCCATATTTTAGTTCACTACAATTTACAGGCCCTCCCTTAGTGGGAGGAGACTTCAACACCCCGAACACTCTTTGGGGCTCCTCTTACACTTATCTGCGTGGCAACGCTCCTTGAATAGGCACTTGAATTTACCCACTTGCACTTATGGAACTTTACTCTCACTCCTTCTAGAACCATCCGATTGTGGAAGGCGCCCAACTGCGCCTGGGGTAGTGACCACTCTGCGATCCTTCTCTATCTCAACAGTAAGAAACGTCCTACCCGTAACACTGTGAATCATGTAAATTAGACTTCGTATAGAGACCTTTTGGGGCTGATTGCTGCTATGACTTTTGTAATTTTGTTAGATCCATTATACAGTTCACAACAATGTGATCAAGTCCATCGCGTGTACGGTGGATTTCGGGCAACCTGGCGCGCACATGTTTCGTCTTCTCAGAAAAGCAGAGCACCTAACCCATCATTATTGCACGGGTGGTAAGTAACATGATCATTCAATGCAAACAAAACAATAATAGAACATCATTAGACAATATCAGGTCAACTTTAAAGGCGAACAGTGGCACGATCGCTGTCAGCAACTCGACCACGAATCGGGTCTCAGTCGTCTATGGCATGTTTTCTGTAGCCCGAATGGCCACGCCACGAAAAAACTGCCCATCACTTAAGACATGTGCCTAACGCACGGTTACTCTCATGCAGAAGATGATGTCATTCACGCCTTCTTCCCTCATGCTGTTAAGGGTTGATCCGTTCTCCCTGACCTTCCCGTTATTCATGTTATCGATCCTCTTTAGGACTAGATTCTCCCTTCACTGTGGGAGAGTTTCAGACAGCCGTCTTAGAAGGCCGCTCAAAATCAGCAACAGGGCATGATCACGTCAAATGCAGGATCTACTAAATCATATCCCGCGTGCCCTGGACGTTCTCCTTAACCTTGTGAACAATCATATGACCTCAGAAATGGTTGTATATATCTTAACATTAGCATCATTCATCCAATACCTAAGCCTGGTAAGGACCCTAATACCGCCCAAAACTTGCGCCCAGTAGCATATACTCCAGTCCTTTGTAAACTGATCGAGACAATGATAAAAATAGTCTAATGCACCACCTTGAGCGCTCAGGATGGTTCCACCCCGCTCTCACAGGCTCCCGACCCCATCTGAGCACTCATGACTACCTATGTGACGTCATTAAGCGAACTGCTCGAACGGATTTGCCAGACTATGTGATTGCATTTGTAATACACAATGCGTCCGACAATTTTAGTCAATCGGATATATTGCAGAGATTGGCTTGTGCCTTCCCCAGTCGAAATGCTCAAAATTGGGAAAAAATTTTCTTCAGGACAAACCCATTCTACAAAATGCTTCCATACAACAGCCGTTCACTTTCTATTTAAATCGCTATGTTCCACAAGGCTCCGTCTTGTCTCCCATTTTCTTTAACATAGCCATGAATCGGGCAGCATGAACAATTGAACAAGACTGCAGCTCGGCTTGCCTTTTATGCGGACGACGTAATGGTTTGGACGGAAATTAATGGCTATCCCTCTAAACATCCCATGCAAATGGAACTCCAGTCTGCTGTATTGTGCCTTGAAAGCTCCCTTTTCCAGTTCTAATTACGCCCGTAACCCACTACAAAAGAGCTACTTGAAGGCAAAAATGGCACCAATTCAGATCAGATCATTTCCATCCAGATCGGTGATACGCAGCTGAATTCTCTTAACGGCACTATTCGTCTCCTCCGCCTGCCCATTACCAGTTGCAATAGCCCCCACCAATTGATCCTTAATCTTAAAGCAACTTGGCGCAACACCTTGCATGCCATCCTTCACCGGCTGGGTGGTGCGCCTCAGCAGGCTTGTACAATACTTGGCCGTGCAATAGTACACGCACGCCTCACTTGCAGCTTTCCGGCTTATGATCTTCGTCCACCCCACCTAAAGGATCTCCATACATTAAATCGGCACATTCTCCGGACATTTAGTGGTCTCCCTCATGCCACCCACAAAGACATTCTTCACTAAATTGTACCCCTTACCTCCGTTGATACCCTCCTCAACGTGAAAAAAGCTACGTCTTACGGAACATCTTGAGCAGTTCCCGAAGGCAAGGCTATCGGCTCATAGGACTATATAGACACTACATTCACCCCCCCCCCCAGCTACCCATTCTCCCTTCCGCCCTTGGAGCGCCCGGTGATTGGATTCCGTCGGCGTCGCCCTATGCCTTGGCGGCAAGAGAGAGCACGTGAGGTATACGTTCGCACTATCCAGAACGACAATAGGGAGAAAGAAGTCGACATCTTCACGGACACCGCCGTGCGGGGCAACGAGGCTGTGATTGCATGGGCATCTTCGGACGCCCCTTGCGAAACCTTGCTTAATGGTTTCCGGGAGATCTCCGACACATGGCCTAGCTGAAGAAGCTGAACTTATGGGTGTCTATGGGCATCACCATCCGCCTCGTCTGATCCCCGCGACACACGCCTGGGCCGCATACAAATCACGTGGCTCCCCCGCCGGGGAGAGACTTCACACACCTCCAGTGGTTTGCAGTGCCCATTAGAACACTTAGCCCGACCAGACTGGGGATTTAGGCTTTGGTTCTGTCCTCATTAACAAAAAAAAACAGCTAGGAAAAAGTCACTTCTTGCAGAAGCAGCTTTCTTTCGAACAGAAAAAAAATTATTCAGACTCCAGAGGATTCTACAGTAAAAAGTGTGTATATCGAACCTCTTTTGTGCGAATGCCTGGTTTTAGCGACGTTTTTCAGTTCCCCAATGCCACCCCATTGACACCGATGTAATTGCCACCTATATGTAATGAAGGCATTGTGGTAATTAATATTGATGTAACGAAGCGCTAAGCTTATCAGTCGTGGGTATTTCGCTTTCACTGAAAAATTGGCCGGAGAAGTGCACTAACTTTTCTAATAGTATTGTCACTTTAAGGAGACAGCAGCTACTGAAACCTCTCGAATGTCATAAAACGAAATTATTCTTGATGCTGATAATGAAACAAACGCCAGGTGCTCTTGTGTGTGTCTTTTCTTTTCCCTGTTTATTTTGGCGATGAACTTTACATGAAGTATATATTCCCCAGCATAGAAAACTACCGTGCGTCTCCAGCAGTGAATGTACGGTCTTCAGTTGGATGTCGGCGCGAAAATAAATTTTAACGTGCTAGACCGGCCTATCTGCATGTAGTGCGCGTCTCCACTGCTGTCTGCGGTACCGGTACGTCGGTGATGAGTTGTGCTGCACTAAATATTTCACGCGTCTCCTCGAAGTGAATCATGAGCAGTGGGCGAAGCACTTGCGATGGTTCTGACCGTAAATCACCTGTGGCATTTCCCGCTCGCGCATGCAAATGAGTCACAATGCGTGTATACACTTTATACAATTCCAATTCAATCCAATTCAATTCAATACAATTCAATTTAATCCAATGCAATCAAAACCAATCCCATCATATCCAAAATAAAATCTTATTCAATATAATTCAAGTCAATCGAAATCCAATCCACTCCAATCCAAATCCAATCCAATCAAATTGAATCCCTTCCAAATTAATCCAATCCAATGCTCCTTAGGCATTCGTAGCACGGCTCACCAGGAGCCTAGCGAAACTGCTCTTCCTCTCTCTCTCTCCCCCTCTATAACTTTTTGAAAATATCACTCTCTCTCTCTGTATAATTTTGTGAACCTTTTATTTCGTTATTCTTTTGTGAACTTTTCTTCGCAGATGTTTCGATTTAAACAGTGCTCTCTCTCTCTCTCTCTCTCTCTCTCTCTCTCTCTCTCTCTCTCCCTCTCTAACCTTTTGTAAAACTTTTATTTTGTTGTTGATAACCTTTTGTGAACCTTTTGTTCACAGATTTTCCGATTTACACGGGTGCGTCTCTCTGTCCTTCTCTCTCTCTCTCTCTCTCTGGAAGTTTTTTTCTGTGAATTAGTGTTGATAGTTCTTGCTTTTGTATTTTGTCACGTTTTGCACCCTTTTGGTGGTTTTACAAACGCATATTAGGTTAATACTGATATGCACACGGATGCCAGCGGACGGAAATTGCGAGGTCCTAAGGTTCTTCGCACCTAAAAGAAAAGTTT
>JABSTR010000540.1:0-56230 GCA_013339765.2 Haemaphysalis longicornis | reverse complement strand
TTTTTGGCATAAAAAATATTGTTTTTTTCTTTTGTTTCAAGTGTACTTATTTGAATTCTAATTTTACTTTCGCAGTTAATGGCCTTTTTGTACATTTGCTGATTTTATATTATATATTTTGTTTTACATACCTGTGACATAGTATTTATGCCAATGGGCATACTATCGCAATAAAAAAAATGTGGGGTATGCTTGCTGTCATTCTAACTCTGCCTGATTAATGTGAAGTTGTGATGTACAGCAGCGGCAACGAAACATCCCAACTGTATGCGCCATAATGCAAGCATAATGTTTGGTACAAAGTTTGTTTACAGCAAGGCATTTTCAGCTGGCTGCTGACACACACAAAAAAATGTACAGTTCCTATCAGGCTTTGGTAACTGTTGAGACTAACAATAGTGCAGTAGAAGTGTGGCAGTTTCACAATTCATTTGTAAAATTGGTTGCGAACACAGTATTCCAACACTGAAACTATGCAAGTCATTACGTTAACTTTGTTTCAGTGGATTCAGCATCTAAAGGTCCAACGAGACGAAGGTCCAATAGTGGATATTCCGTCTCGCTGGTCATTCAGGCTCGGTTGGACTTTCGTCTCGGGATCTTTCGTCTCGTTAGACCTTGATTGAAGGCTCTTACTATTAAATGAATGTCTGGAGCACTCTGAAGTTACCTTGAATGCCCTCTACCGCAATATAGTTGTGGGACCTCCTGCATTTTTACATGCAATAACTTTTACACGATAATTTGAAGTGAAATGTATGCCTGGCACCTCTGATTTACGTCATAAAATTTGAGTGCGCCTGCAACGCTATTGACGAAAGCAAAGCTTGGTCGCGAGTACGTTGCTGAGGGTGCCGAATATGACTCCAGTTTTTTCATTTGGACCTGTTTTATCATTCGGGCAAACCATCAGGGTTTTTCTCGTCGTTTTGTTGGAGTGCACTAGTATCAGTGAAAAAAATAATTTTCCCCGACCTTCATGCCATGGCAGGCACACGAGCGCTAAGCAAACAGTCACATGTTTCGTCCATCCAAAAAAAGGAGGGTGCTACGACTGTCGCCTAAAACATCCTACTTCAATATCTTCCCTTCTGATATTTCGTCGTCTAAATTTCGTGCCCACTTATAAAAACGACGTTATTGTGCTTCACGCTGTCACAAGAGCAAGCCCAAATACTAACTTCAAGCCTTGGAATTATCATAGTATTCACTTTTCAAAAAACCGTCTTCTTTCATCAATTCCCTTTCCTCATCTGTCCGCCAGCAGTAGAAATTTGACGATGCCTCAGCAGCATAGACTCAGCACCAGGACATGTGTTACATCGATAAATGGAACACTTCCTGAGCGTATGAAAATGAAAAATACGCTCAGGAAATAAAAGTTTCCTGAGCGTATCGCTGCTCTGTTCGCGCTCAAACATCACACGGAGGTCGCATTTGTGGTCTATTTGTTGGGCACTGGGAACAACAACAGTAGATTACCTGTTTATTCTGCAAATACATAATATCGATCTTTGACCTATGGCAAAATGGCGACCATTATGGACGGGCAAGCTGATCTTGGATCGGGGTGCCACCTGGGATATGCAAAATGAAATGAGCGATGACAATTCACGGTGGGAAGTAGCCGAATGAGGTAGCAGAGGATCAAAAAACCTCTTTTGTCGATAGCTTAGGATGGCCACAAATAATTACATAGCAGCTAGTACAAATCATAATACTGTACTCCTGCGGTTCATTGTTGTCGATACCGGTTACCTGGTTTCAGATAAGCTGTCGTCTTCTGTGCCAGGTTACCCTACTTTCCGAAATAAGGCTTACAATTCTTTGTTCACGTTTGTTGCTTTGTTCTCGTTTTACTTCTATTATTATTCTGTGCGTAAGTGTCTGTGCTTGTGACAAGGTGCCACGAGATCATTCACAGTGTACGAAAAGGCATATCCCGTTCACCTGCAGTGATCGATATTATGGCGTCATGTCACAAGTACAGAATGTTCACCGTTCGGCTGGCTTGAGAGACAGGTAAGGTGTGCCGTACATAATGTGCCTTATGAGAAAAGCTTAAGTCGGATGATGTCTGGTTCCTTCACTCTCCTGCCCGTTTGTGCTTGGTGCGGTGGATGAATTTGGTTAGCTGAGTCATTGTGCGTTGAAGTTGGAGCCTGATCCGTCCCTGTGGAGTGGTGAGCACGAGTAGGCTCAATGGCCAATTGCACTCAAGATTTCCACCCCCTGAAAATGTTATTTCCGCATAGTCGGCCTAAAAAGACTGCATGCATGCATAGGCAAAAAGGAATAAAAGTTGGTCTTCTGGGGACTACTTGACTTTGCCCCAATCATTACAGCCTTAGGAACTAAATGTGAAGCGGACAACGGTTAATCGGCCACGGGTTGTTCAGTTGCCATACTCCCCAGGGATGGACAACTATACTTCAAACAAAGGAATGAAAAAGAGAGAGCGCCAAGAGATGCTGCTCGAATGCAATTATTTATTTTCCTAGCGGGTCAGATGATTTTGTGTGCACGTTAATTCTAGTAAACCATGAGCGCTTGACCCGTCGTCCTTCTTTACCGTCCTTGTCCAAGTCACGCTGTATTTTGTTAATCATTAAGGAGTGCTCCAACTAAATCGAGAAGATAGCCCATACGTTTGCTAAAAGAATCAATTGAGCAGAAGTTCGTTTTTCTGGCCTAAGAGTAATTGGCGAAATTTTGTGATTTCCGGTCCAGTCTTCACACGCCATTAATCATATGATGGTACCCTGTGCCGCAAACAAACAGATTAAGTCTTATAGATTCCATAATCACAATCACACTTTCTTGTTTGTTTTGCGGTGGAACTATTTTTAGGAGGTTGACGAAAAGCCATCCGGTACGGCACATTCATGTGCAAACGCTTTATATTGACGCAAAGGTGAGGCCTGCACATGACTACCTGCACAGTCGCAACGCTCATTTTATTAACGTAGCGCAAACATTTGGCACAACACGCTTGAACCTACCGCTATCGGCTTAATCTTCACAACAAATGCATGTCTTGAATAAAACAGTGGGCCTTAGTATTGTTGGACCCTTCGTCTCGTTGGACATTCAGGCCAAAAGCGTTTTTATGTAGCTTGAAATAAAATTCAAGAGAACAAAGAGCAGAATGCACATTTGGGGTGGATACTTCAATGCCCACAGGAGGATATTTATTAAAAGGGGGGGGTAAGTGCGAAAGGGTTTAAGCGGAGGTTGTTCAGAGAACATGCCTGATTTACAGCATCCCTAAAAGGGCACTTGCAAAGTGGCCTTTTATAGTCCAGTATAATTGCTGCCTTTTTGTAAATGTGAAATTCGAACCTGTTATTAGATACAGAACCTACTTTTTTGTCGTTCCGTTACGACGTCCTAGTAAATTGGCAGAAGTCTAGCCTTCACGCTGGAATAGAATAAGTGCATGGACGAGGGATAATGAAAACAAGCGTCCTGCTGTCACCATGGTCTCCGTACCCTTTCTTTCACCACCGCCGCTGCCATCTTTCGTCTCCGCAACGCGCAGCATGTTACGCGGGTAGCAGCTCCGCTGGGCAAAACAACCTCGGGCGCTAACCGAACGCCAAAGCGATCGCAACTGACCAGCACAACCGCGCGATGCTTGCAGCGGCTGCCTGCAACAATCGCTGCCCATGCAAGCATCGCACTTTACCGCCGAGTGTGCCGTCATGAAGAGCGACAGCACAAAGTAATCGGTACATAGGACACAACACCCCTCCACTCCTCACACATCTCATTTGCGCATTTACCGCGAAATCCGAATGTGATAAGTACGTCGAGCTCTACGCTCCGATGCACACAATCGAACATCACTGTATTCGCCACATCACAGCACGGCGTTTGTTCGTGTGGTGATCTCTGGCACGTTGTTCCATGTCATTGCTGGTGGCAACGTGACTTGTAGGATAGGTACTGAAGAACTAGTGGTGGCAAACTTCGTCCTCGATTTTTCACGAGATGGATCGGCGTCGTCATGGTCACCGTTTCGTCGACGAGGGCTCAGCACGCCGGCTACACCCGTGAGCTCCCAGCACAGCACACAACGCGAAGTCTAGCGTTTGCAGATCGACGCTGCACTTGGTTTAAGTAACCGGCCTTGACAGCGTAACACGCGGATAGCACTGACGTTTAGATGAACAAAATGGGGCGTCAAACAAACGCCGACGCCAACGTAGAGAAAACGCGCACGGCACGATTTGTTTTTGGCAAAGCAAGAACGTGACGAAACGATCTTGGTCACGTGACTTTTGGTCTTGACGTCACGACCTTTTTGATCACGTTACAGGAGCGCGAGGGGGTGTCATAGAGATCGTGTGTGAAATGAGGCTCACCCCACGTGGGGCGTCGATTTTTACGCCGCCTATAGGGAAACCAGGGAACGTCCAAGCTTGAGAGGCCTGACTTCCTCACGTGCAAATGACGACTTGGCAAGACGCACACGGCGCAGACGACTTTAGAGCCTTATGATGCACTACATTCGTAACAGTTCCTACACAAACTTCGTGGGCAAATCGCACACATCAGAAAACGCCATTGCTTCTTTTTTTTTTTTACGGGTGCATTCTACCACTAGAAGGCGCTCGTGGCGCATCCGCCCCACTTTCGTTAATGCGTGAAACGTTTCGGTGCAAATGCTTACACGCGCAGCAATATTTTTACTTTTTATGATTATCCTTATTACTACTTAATGCATAGACGGCTTCTGCGTATTTGTTTTTTGTTTTTTATTTTTGTGTGACGTCACCGGAAGTTTTGGCGTTACGGCGTTTTGGAGACGGAAACACGCCTAGCGGAACGTCGCGGCAGCTTACGCTTCCGCGCGGAATTCCAACATGGCTGCCACCCGCGAGGCGAACGCGCTACGGCGAACTCCGTTTCGTCAGTTGGAACACGAGCGACGAAATCGCTAAAGCGCTTCCGATTGTGCAAAGAGGCTACTCATTACAACAAGGTTTAGAACGGAAGTTGAACACGCCGACCGAAGCGCGGGGCTGCTTCTCTTCAGCGCCAAGAAAGACAGCCTTGTTTTGGCTATTCCAAAGTTAATCGGCTGCTTCTAAATTCTTTAGAACCTTTATACCCATAGAGTTTCTTAGTAAGTATACTAGAGAGGAAACTGTGCCTCGTAAGCCATGTTGTCGTGGGGGTTCATGGGAAGACCCCGTTTTTGGCTCGGGCTTGGCATGACAACTGGATTCTTGAGCGGTTTTTGGGATTTGCTTTCTTCACTATGCATTAACACGTTTACGAGCTACAAGGAAGCCAAACTCCTCCTGTTTCTGTGGTAGCCGTGTTCAGTGAAACAGCAGGCAATGAGTGATCGCCCCTGACGTTGCTCATGCCACAGTCGAAGGACATATGACTGAGCGGGTAATATGCCGCCGCAAAATTTGTAGCCGACGAAAAGGAGAAACAAAACATACTTCGACGAAGACAAGATACGGCAGATATGGGCGCTTGTATGCCTCCTATCTTCTCATTGTTCACGACTGTTTAACGCCACGTTTTCATTTTTCTTGTTAAACTGGCTGGCGGTCGCGGTGCACCGGTTCACCACGAACGCAACGTTTTCATACGCACGCTCAAAAAACTTTCGAAACTCTTCAAACAACTTATTTTTTAAAATAATGGTAAAGTTAATGAAATCACAGTCTCTAATGAGTTACCCCCACAAATATTAACATTGTCCATAACTACAACCTTGGCCTGCGGAATAGCAGGCACAACCGTTCCGGCAAAAATACGTTGTACTTCTTTTTTCCTTAGTTTTTAAAAAGCCTGTTTTGATTTTCCACTTACATAATTGCAAACTATTCTTCACCTTTTTGTGGCACTTTGTTTAAATTTGCGATCACTAAAACCTTTCAATCCAAGCCAATGATGAAACTAAGGCGAGCGCGATGTATAATGGCGGCCCATGACGACACAGACGACCTTTATGTGAGCCGCATAGACACTAGCGCCAGATTCCTCTCTAGTGTATACTGTAAGAAACTCTATGCTTATAGCGTGTCAGCGACTACATTATACAAAAAATGTTAAATGAAACAAACACAAACCTATTTTTGTTTTATTTGTGCGACCAAATACAAATTCTTATGTTTCCTTTTTGATGAAGTTCTGCTTTACACACGCGCAGGAAACGACCAGTCACGCGAATCATTCCCCGTCGAGGGAGATACGGTTATCGCTTAGCTAAAAGCCGTTCTGCTGTTGACGCTCCGGCTTTGCTTAGCGGGCCGTCGGGAGCATAGCGGAGCGTCAAAAATGGTCAGCTAAAACTCGCTACTGTCCCAACGCGTAGCGTTGCACATTCTGTAGCAGGTTGTTTTCCCAATGAGGCGGTATTGTTCTCGAACCACTTCCGTGCGGCCCGAGTTATGCACAGCGGATTGCCTCGCACGCAGCGCTTTTTACACTGCAGAAGACCCCCTCAAGCGAATCGAATGTTGTCTCGCAATCAGCAACGTATACCTGCGTTTATTTTTTAAGAAAATAGTTGTTTCAAGCGGAACTACAGGCTTTCAGGCCGCTACTGATGCTAGCACGCATGTTGCTACGGGGGCCCGATCACCGTCTCGTCCGCAATTGCCGTTTTCCGCAGCGCCACCTCTGGGGGTGGAAAGAGCAGATATAGCAATTCGCTCTATCCGGGTTCGTTATAATCGGGTGTGACTGTACTGATGCCGCTTGGGGTAGGGGGGGGGGGGCAACTTCCCCTTTTGAACCGCCTGCCGACGTCTATATTGCCAAGAATAGTTAGTCACGACTGCTTCATTGTCAAGTATGACGTCGCCGATCGTGCAGATGTTTCCTCAACCGAACGGGGTTGTGTAAAAGGCGCAGCAAGAACAGCTGGTGTATTGCTCCCTAAAATGAATGCTTCATGACACATCATCCTCGCTTAGGACGCAGACACAAAACTTCCAAATTTAAACATGATGCCATCTCTTTCTACAGGGTGGCTCATTGGCTCTGTGCGCACCACGTTATTCGTGAAATAATTCCACACAAATTTAAAGTTCTTCAGTTTGTTCTGTTTTATTGCCGGTTCTTGACAGTATTTCACCTTTCTTATTGTAACATTTTCACTTTTCACTGCCAACTCTGCACTGGCGGCAAAATGACCGCGCTTTTTAACATGCAGTATCCACAGTGAGGGGTCTTGCACACGCCAGAAAAGACAAAAGATGAAGCAGAAGAAGCCCTGGAATCGGGCATTCAAGGCCAACCCTTGCTCATCTCCGGCCCTCTTTTCCTGTGAGGACATGGAGTCCCCGCCTTCGAAAGCAGTGTCGCATGCCACCCAGGCGTCAGTTTCGCGAGAGGCGTCACCCGCCCACCGGCACATCCCCGCCAACCCGCACAACCGGAACCCAAGATAGCGTCCCGGGACAACAGGACGAAGAATCAGCCGAGCCGAACATGCTGCCCGGTTTCCTCAAGGCGTACTCCCCGACGGCCCTGACGGACAACGTGTACGTCATCCTCGGCCACGGGCGCTACCTGGTACTAATAGCGTAACAAACCGAGAGCCCGTTATCTTACCGATTTAGCTACGAGCCCAAGCGGAGACGGGGAAGGCAGGTGGTGGACTCACCAAGCACATCTACGGGTTTACCCCCTGCATTCTCGCTTAATGCCACGTGATAGCGCCACGCGACCTCACGGGCCGCTGTGCGCTCCGTCCACAGCCCGTTTAATGGCCCTGTGAGCGCCTTGTGCGTGTGCTAAGAGTTACAAAAATGAAAGGAAGCTCACATCAACGCATGGCATCTAACTTCTAGTATGCCAATGTGCTAAACACTGTGGCCTCCAGTGTTCACGTAAAAAATCTCAGCTCCTTGTCTTCCGCCCTCACGTCAAACGACACATCAAGGAACACATTCAAATACTCCTTGATGGCGAGGCCATCACTCCAAGCCGCAGCATCAAGATCCTGGGCCTACATCCCCAGGCCAACACCGAGTGACGTATCGTTGCACCGCCTCAAACACAGCATCAATCAGATTATACACATGATCAGGCGACTTGTCACCAAGAAGCGAGGCCTTAAGGAATCCGATACTTTTCGATTAATTCAAGCTTTTCTCTCCTCGAGAATCACTTACGTCAACTCCCTGTCTTCTTCTCGGCTACGAGTACATAAAGATGCTTTATATAGTTATTAGAAAGGCTTTTGAGCAAGCCATTGGTCTTCCCCTGAGTGCGTCCACATGGAGGCTGCTTAGCGCGGGGCTCCGAAACACGGTGGAAGAGCTGAGAGAGGGACAACTTTCTAACCAGAAGCTCGGAATGAGCAGAAATGTGGGTCGCGGCATACTTCAATAGATTGGCTGGTCAGTACAGAATGTCACTCCGCTTGATGTACTCGCGCTCTCTTGGCGACAAGAACTAAAGGTGCTCCCTTTGCTTAGAAATAGACGGGGACCCCTCACACGACGAGGGTCCCCGTAAAGCACAGGCTGAAGCGCTCACCACCACCTTCTGTGGGAATCATGCAGTTATATACGCTGACGCCTCCCAACATCGATGGCAGTAGTAAGCCATCACGCTCCAGAACCAACCTCCTTGCGTGCGCCTCACTCAAGATCTAAGGCATGATGGTAGTAGAAGAGGCAACCGTCGCCTTGGCAATCACTCAACCCGGGGTTCGGGAGGTAGTCACCGATTCCCAACAAGCCTACCGGAATTACCAGTCGGGTTGGGTGTCCCGACGTGCACTGCGCGTGCGAAAAACCCACTCCCCAAACGGTTCCATTCAGCTTATCTGGACACCCGCTCACGCTTCCATGGAAGGCAAACATGCGCCCACCAACAAGCCTGCGCTTTTACCCCCCGTGCTATGGAGCTTCACAAGGACAGTCACCGGCTTGCCTTGTTCAGAGACATAAACCAGCATTATCGCCTTCAGAGACACACCCTACCTTTGCCTTACCCTGAGCTTTCCAGAGAAAGACAAATTACCCTACGGCACATTCAACCCGGCTCCGTCCCACACGCCGTCCGTCTTCACTTAATGCAACCGAACCGCTACGAGGCAGAATGTAAATATTGCTCAAAAGAAGGAACACTCCGCTACATAATCGGGGTGTGCGACTGAGCACCCTCCTCTCTTTCCGTAAACTACCTAGTAAGAGAAATGGGAGAGGCTGCTGTCGAGCCCCTGTCTGCCTACCCAGCTTCAGCTGGTCGATAGAGCACAGGCGGCGCCTGCTGCATATGGGCTCCAGTGAAGAAAGAACCGCTCCCCTGGGCCGCACTCTGGGCCGTTCAGAAATCTGAATATAAGTCCTTCCTCCTTCTAGTCCTCATCTTCCTCCACCTCTATCTCCTCCTCCCTCTTCTTTACCTCCTCCTTTTTGTCGTCCTCCTCCGCCACTTCGGCCGCCGATGACGTCGCCTCCATCCGCGGCGGCAGAGATAAAGAAGTGAGATTGTCTAACGCCGAAATTGAGCTTCCTTTAATTTTATAAAAAAAGTTTCCACTTCTGTGCCACTGAAATACAACTTAACCAATCACGGATCATGCATCATCATTGATTTAACCTTACTGAGAATTTCTCTTTGAAGTGATAAAGGGTGTGATTAAGTGCATTTCGCTTCTCTCTGGTTTCACTATGTGTAGAGCGGCGTGAGTGAACTTAAATGACGTCGCATGGGTCCATGACGTCGCATGGACTTAAATGACGTCGCATGGACGTCGTTGTGGGCGCCGTTTACAGTTTTGATTTCTAACCACATTCACAGGTGGATTGGCGGAATTTTTTTTTGAGGCGCATGGTGTTTCCGCTTCATGGTTTCGTTGCCATGAAACCTGCTGTATTTGTAAGGCAGGCACAACAGCAAAAACTAGTTAAGACTTCAGCGCCTGCGTGTCTCGTCTTGCCTTCGTTCTTGTTTGTGTCGCGGGAAATTCGAGAATTCTGAACTGATGGCTTTTTCTATGTCTAACGCAGGCCGAAGGCTCACAACGTGGTGAAGTGCCTTGCCACGAATGAGACTATGGCGACGAAGGGTACCCCGCCAGTGTAGTCAGCATGTGGAACCTGGTGTGCGACGGTCCGTCAATGGCTGTACCAGTTTTCCTCAATGTTCTACATGGTCGGCCCAGTTTTCACCGCGCCATTCACCGGAGCGCTGGCTGACCGCTTTGGCCGGAGGCCCGACATCGTAACGCTACTAGGACCTTCTAGTTCGCGAGCATGGTCTCAGCTGTTGCGAACTCCTTCCTCGTGTTTCTTACGGCGCGAGTCTTGATCTCAGACATTTGCTATGCGGCCTTTGCCCTGCTCTTCATCTTGCTCTCTGAGGTGACTGACAATGAGTGCCGTGCCACCCACGCCTTCGTCAGCTCAGCCGTCGTACTTACCCTATCGCTGCCTGCCGTCGACGTCGTATCATGGCTGCAACCTTCTTGGTACCTGGCCCACATATTCCTTGTCGCCCCCACTGTTTTACTGGCCGTGTTGAGTTCGCTTATTCAAGAGTCTCCTATTTGGCTGCTTGCCTCGGGGATGACTCAACAAGCTGAAGAGAATATTCTGAGAACGCGCAGGATGAGTGGCATAGACCCTGTGAGGGCCAAAGTGACGTTCAGAGCACTGCAAGCCGACATAAACACAGACGAAGAGGCGGCTTCTACGCCGCCGTCATCGTCAAAAACATCTGCACGGTCCGTTTTATTCAGCTGTAGAAGCGCCCTCTCGGCAGGTCTGGCCTGGTTTACGGTGACAGTGGCCTTATACGTTTTATTTTTGCCGACTAGTACAAAACCATGGTTTGAGGAAGCCACCTATATCGTGCTTGAGACATTGTTTCACTTCGCGATTTGTTGGTACATGCCGAGGAAAGTCATGACAGCTCTGACTCGAGTGAGAAGAAAGACGATCTCTCGCAGAAATCACATCACGAACAATGCTCAAACCAACCATGACCCCCTTCCATAACTGATTTAGCTGTTTTCTCAGCAACGTTTAGAGAACGCGATGTCTTCTCTAAGAAAGGAACAAAGCGGATGTCCGTTTCAATACAAAGCTGGGTAGAAAGCTGGACATCAACAATATCGGACCGATCTCCTTAACATCCGGTATGGGCAAACTCCTAGAACCGGTCATGTAGGTACAGCTTTGTTCTTACCTCCCAGAAAACAAAAAAATACCCGATACAACGTTTGGCCTCCGTGAAAACGTGTCCCACGAGATATGCTACTCCAACTCAAAGAAGATATCTTGATGCCGGTGAAATTTTGCATACCAAAGGCTACCCTGGCCCTGAGTTTAAAGGAGACATTCGGCAATGTCACTAACCCAGCGGTACTCGCTAACCTCAAGTAGATCGACTGGGGTGAGCGCCCACGCAATTATGGGAAAGAGTTTTTCACCAATAGAAAATCACTCCTCCATGTTGCGGACTATAGGTCAGACCAAATTCACTTTGCAAGCCAGGGATCACCTCAAAATACACTCCTGTGTCCACCGAAATGGGGATACACGGGAGTCTTCTTTCCCTGTGATCTGTATTAAAGGGGTAATGATTCTAATGAAGTTCATTTCGGGCGGGGAAGTTTGTATGTGTCGAAATAATTTATTGACACAAGAAATGAATTAACACTCACATAACGTTTAGTATTCAACAGGAAACGGGTGTACACATAAAGGCGGCATGAATACATAAAGGCGGCATACGTTTGTGGAATGATCTTCCAGACAGCATCGCATCAGTATCAGACAACAATACTTTCCGTCAATTACTGCTCACTCACTTTTTACAATAAGGTCTTGCCACTGTTTTCGCATTTTTTTTTCTGCCGTGTCCTGTATCCCTTTTTTTTTTTCCTCCAATTTTTTTTTTTCTCTGCTGGAAGATCAAAACAATCTGTCTTAGCTTGGGCTTTCTATTTTTCTTTCTTTCTTTTTTTTTTTTTGCCAGTGTCGCACTTTGTGCCTGAGTACGAACATTTCATGCCGACAATGTCTCTTTACGTGCGCAAGTATTGTTCTGCGTTTTTTCCTGTTATCTTTCCCTTGTGCATACTCGAGACTGCAGAAACTGATTGGTGCTATTCGTCTGCGCATATTTGGGTATCTTTGGTTGTTCTCCTGTTTACCTACTAGCGTGTTAGCATTCAGTATACTTGCAATGTTTGTGCGCAGTTTACGTGTGTGCGATATGATATTGACTTTTTCTTTTCTTGTTATCGTTTTCGAACTTGCACGTGTATTGCGAACCTTGTCATAAGTTGTTCTGATGTTTTTTTTAACTCGTGATTTTGTGATGATTGATCTGTAACTTTTTCCTTTGTTACCCCCCTTACTCAATGCCCTGAACAGGGGCCTGTAAGGTATTTTAAATAAATAAATAAATAAATAAATCCTACAGGGGATGAAAACTGCACCGTCGCGAGGGAGGCTTGGCTCGCACGTGTGGCGCAGCACATGAAACAGATCAGCCACAAACTCTAATTACGCCAGGACTTGTTTCTTCCTTGGCACTGCTGTAGGGGCTGCGTTGTCACTTCGTGGATGGCGGCGGCTCCAACGCGTTTCCCGCGTGCGCGGACGACTCTCGACAGAGTTCGGGGCAGTACGCTCATCCCGACGCATACACTTGACACTTGGGCGAACTTTTAAAAGTAAGTGAGCAAGCCTCACTCTGCTCCCAACATTATAGGGTCAGTGTCCGTGTCCTCTTCGTCATCTTGCGGGCTCTCATAAAACCTAGTCCAGGGACTGTCGTTGGCGTCAGCAACCTTGAGCTTGTTTCGAAACATCGCGCTTTCCACCACTTTCCGCACGTTCTCTGGCCGGTTGGTGACGATGCCGTCGACCCCATGCCTGCAGAATAAATGAACCTTGCATTTAAAAACTTGCTGACACTTTGCCAGGGTTGAGTGCCTCTGCATCGTACGCGGCGAGAAGACAGCGCGGCGCATGCAGGCAGTTATGACCTGCAGATTTGAATTTAAGCGAAGGCACACCTCCTACGAACCCCGATGCATTCTGCATTGCATGATACAGAAATATAAATTAATATGAAAAATACCACGTGACGGCGCTACCGCCAGCTTCATAAACCAGCGCCCTCAAAGAAGCTGATTGAAAGCAACTGCTGCGCCTGCCCCACGCCCGAACAGACGGCGAATCGCATTGACAGTGGCATGAATGGAAAGAGTAGCAACAGAAAGTTTCTCGGGGCGCATGTGGCAGATAAGGCACTAACTCGGTCGTGATTCCTTCTTTATTCTCGTTATTTCATTCTGGCTTACTCAGAGGCAGCCTGTTCGAGGGAGCTGCTTTATGAAGCAAGCTGGAGTTCCTGTATCTGGTTTCCCTAGGGGAGCAGAGTTGCGCGACCATCCGCCATCTTGAGTTTTAATTTCGTGCGTGAAAGCCACCTGTCACACATGTAGGATCCGCCGCCATGCCAGTGCCAGCCGCGGGGAGGAATCGGTGCGTGCGTATGCCAACAGCTGCGTGAGATAGCGACTGCGCGGATTATAGATTGCCGGCTGCTCGTCAGCTGAGCGGCCGCCACCGCAACCGTCACCGGTCACTTGAGCAGAGCTGACTGAAAACGGTATTTTGTGTGAAGCACTGAAAGCGGGCTTCGCTGTAGTATGGTGGAACCCGCGGCATGTCGCAATCTGACGCGCAAACCTTGCGCTACGTGATGTAGAGGAACTCTAATGCGGGCGGGAGTGCCGTCACGTGTTGAAAGTGTTTTATGCCGGGGTACACAAACCTCACCGACGTGATATCCGTCAGGGAATTCACATCACCTGAAAAAGTTCCATTGACGCGGCAGCGCGAGGATTCGAGCCCATTATGTGCTTGGCCGCAACGGGAGGTGTGAAACGCTCTGCCAAGTGAGCCATAAAGTCATGCCCGGATAGCTGTGCGAACGCGCCGCTAGTACCGCTGGGCACCCACCGGTTTCTTTATCGGATACAGGCGTCCCTGGTCGAGTGCAGACGGGGAGTCCACGCCTGTAAAGCTGCCTTTACCCTATCGAGGGGCCCCTGACCCTTGTCCATCTGGCGGGGCCCCCGGCCATCATGCCGCGTTGCGCCATTGCCGGGGGTGAAAGAGTCTGGCGGCATGTCCTGCCACAGGCGGTTGCGAGTTGAGCGTCCACCATGGCTGTGGAAGGCACCATGTGCATTCGTGTGCCTTGGTGGCGCCGGGCACCACGAAAGAATTACTGTCCACTACTCCACTTACTGGAAACACTATGCACTAGGTTTTTTAAGTAACGCCATTGGTCTTTTTTTATGATTGGTGATTGATAGCTGGGACACCTTGAATATAATAGTAAAACCTTGTTACTCGCTGTAGAAAGGTACGCCAGAGACACGAATGGCTTCGTGATATTGCAACAATTGTTTAAAGCAGTTCAAATTTCTCCCCATAAACTGCGGCAGAAGTGAAAAAAAAAACGCAACTAACGAATCTAGATTTTGAATACAGCGATGTCGTTGTAATAAGATATTGCTTTATATACAGCAATATCAAGTGATGATGGCATGGCGGCACAGAGTGGAGTTAGCAGTTCTTACCTGATGCTTTTTCTTATAAAGTACGGCAGGTCGATGGTCCAGTGATACACCTTGTCCATGTAGCCCTTCTTGGTGTCACGCCACTTGATCGCCTTGAGCAGCCTGTCGACAGGCATGATGAAGCGCATACAGTTCGTCAGGCCGTCACCCTGCCAGCGGTTCTCCCGAATTCCGAGCCGCCTGTACATCCGGCTGATCAGGTTCAGTGGGTCGTTCATGCCAACGTCAAAGCCTAGGGAAGACACAGCAGGCCAGCGATTAATATTACGCACGTCAATCAATCAATCAATCAATCAATCAATCAATCAATCAATCAATCAATCAATCAATCAATCAATCAATCAATCAATCAATAATCAAACGGGTGAAATTTGGTTGCACGGATATGCAAGTGAACTCGTGATAAAGGGGGTTCAATAGCCAGGGGACATTATTCTTAGAGCAGTACAGTCTCAACGGAAAAAGATTGACACAAGTGATTCATGACTAGAGCGGAATGATCGTGGCAGGCGGCGCGATTGTCATTTAGCGCTCCTACAGCGACAGCGCAAGGCACATTCCATTTTTTAAGAAGGGGGTGGTCGCGCTAAGCACTCCCACAAACTGCTTGCAACTTATGTCGTGTGTCGTTCTGATAAAAATTATTCGAACCACACCTGGTTTTAAACTCTTGCTTTCCTGTGACGTAAGCACTGCCACCCACTGCTTTTGACAGTGCGTCGTCCAGAAAATATTTGCCGGTAAGGTAGCTGGCAGCTCTGAAAAAAAAAAAGAAATCATGTGCATAGGCATGTCTGTCGATAAGGAATGCACAAGCGTTTATGCAAGATGTGGGCTTTCGAATGGGCCGACAGCAGGATGGGCTGCTTTCTGCCAGCCCTTCTTGGAAAATGGAACGTGCTTGCCACTCTCGCTATCGGCGCGCTGGGCAACGATTGCGCCACGTGTCGAGATTTTTCGGCTCCAGTCATGAATCACTTGTGCCAATCTTTTTCCGTTGAGACTGTACATACACGAAAATTTAAAGCTGAGGTAACTATGTATCTGGAGATATCGCGCACGACGTTTCAACCGCAACTGTACGGTATAACTCAGTTCAAGTCGATTTCAATCTTTTAACGCCTCAAAAATTCAGAATGAACACCCTTTTGGCATCGGCATCAGTATGACGCCATCTGCTCTTCGCTCCAAACAGCCAATGTGAGGGTCCTTTTCACATAGCCGCGCTGGTTGTTGTTGGCGCACGCTGCCTTGCGCATCCCATCATAGTTTTGAGACTGACGCCAGGCGGCGGTATTTTTTTTAGCGGTGAACAAATAGCTGCGAATGATCATGATCATCAACTAAGTTTGGCTGCTACATACACATTCCCACCCACAATTTATGGATGCCTACTTGAGGTGATTGGACAATGATGGTGATATGTGCCGGAGAAAACGTCAACACTTCCCGTTTACTGCGATATCAGCACGCCAACCCTTGAACGTGCCAACTCGGGCAATGGGCCAGCGGTAACTTAAGAAGCTTTTAGGTGCTCATGGCTGATTCAGATATTCCCGCTGGAAGTGACGGTCAGATACTCATAAAAACCTGCTCTCATATATTTCAACCCGAAATATTGCCCACGCCACCTCACTTCCCATGAAGAGAGAGAGAGAAGCTTCATTTTGGAGCCCGTGTCCAAAGAATTACTCGGCTTCGTGTAGGGTTACAGGGACTTGTCTTGCCCTGGCGTGTTTTTACTTGATTTACTAATGTGATCCAATAGAGCTCCTGAAGTTCCGAAGGCGCTATGACCCATGCCACCAAGCTTAAAGGGCGCTGTGTGGGAGGAGTTGTTTGGAGGGAGGATCTAAAGTTGGATTGTATGTTTGTCACATCTAGAGGGCGTCTTCGCTCTTCAGTATTGGCAGCAGTGTGCGCATTTTCATGTGTCTAAAAAACCGTCTATGTAGTATGGCGCTTCCGTACATTTTTCTTTACAAGTGCGTTGCTGGCAAATGACGCTAAAATTCGGACCAATGAGCCAGCCACAGCTAGGCTTTGATAGCAACCCTGTGTACAGCCGATGACACAGTCGAGTTATATTTGAACACACAAAAAGGAAAAAAAAAAAACAGCAGGCCGCTCCGCGAGGAGGAGGTGCAGGAGGAGCAATAAACGTCCTTATGAAGAAGTTCGCCTTGGGGAAGAGTCCTTATTCCAGGACCCCTTGAGACCGTCCTGCTTCTTGGGCTCTCTTCACCAGCCAAAGCTCGTCATCAGGGTCCGAGCTGGACAGTGCTTTCTCCCAGTTCTCAGGGGAGGGGAAGGGCAGCGAGAGGAACCAGCATTTTTCGCGCTTATAGTTGAACTTATTTTCGCCGTCACTGCCTCTCTAACTATTTTCCTATTACACCCACAGAACTTCCTTGAGACACCCGGAGTCCACCACATCCTTCGCTTTCCTACTCCTTTACACCCATTCGTTACTTCCCCAAATTTTGAAAACCTGCCACCTTTCTCATACACAGTAAAATTCGCCAAAGTGTTGCGTGCCGGCCGGATTCGTAGTATGTGAAAAAAAATGCGTGTTAGCACTACTCCCAACTTACAACCTGACTGAGTGGTTGAGACACTGTGCCATGGAGGAAAGAAAAGGTTAGGAGAGGCCCTGACGTCACATTTGTGAAGCCGAGTCCCGCCATGACTTGAGCCCACTGAGCCCAGCACTCTATCCCGTCATCCTTTGCTGTCTCCGGTTTGATTTGACTAACATGGCGTCGCCCTACCCTCCCACTTCGAAGCGAAAACAGCTTCGTCGCTAATTCCTCGGTGCGATGTCATGTTCCAAGCTGTTGATTTCGCCTTCAATTTGCCCGTTATAACCCTCACCCAAAGTTTCAATTGAAAAATGTCCCTCGTTTTTGAGATAGAAGGACGATTTTTCATCTCTTAAAGGGGTCCTGAAATGCCTTCCGCCGATGCATGGATGTACATGTAACCAAATAAAGCAATGTATTAGCAATCTCCTCCTGCAAGAAATTTGTTAAAGGGATGAGTATTAGCTGAGAAATCGTAAATCAAAAACCTCGAATTATCGTCGCGCGTATTTCCTCCTCCTTTCAACTGTTTCCTCATTTTTCTTCGCTGTTCTTCCTGCCTCCCCTCCCATGATGCTCCGCTCCTCAGTGGTGACGTACTTCCGCTATTGCGCTCCCACAGACTGCCGTCTGCTATGGGCCAGCTCTTTCGGCTTTTTCATCTCTGTAGACACCATGGACACAGGCTGGAAAAGCGAACGAATGACCTGGCCGCATGTGTGCGGCCTGGCCTTGCCCTTTCGCGGTGTACGTAGCTGCAGGGCTGCAGTTGGTATCGGCGGCGAACTCGCAGCCGCGTGGGAGAATCGTGCGCTCGTTCCCTTTGGTGCACCGCGCACAAAAAGCGCGGTCTCAGATGTGGCCCCGCTGGTGCCGGGTGTTATTTTGCGGTGGTTGTAATTCCTACTACCGGCGGCATGTGAAAAAAGACATTTTCAACCGACACAGAACCCGTGCACAAAACGCGCCGGATCGGATCGCTTTATCAGCGGCGATGAACGTGAAGGCGAAGAGCAAACCAACGCTCCACTCGATCAGCGAGAACCCGTGTTCTGACAAGCTGCACCCATGAGTTGCATTCAACACTGACGGGAAAGCGTTTGTTTGCACTTGTTTGGATAGTCGTAAAATGTCCAAACACTCCGGCACTCCGCTAGCAGATCAGCCGGCGAGACATTTCGGAAAACATTTGACAGATGGCGCCGTATGCATTAGTGTGTCGCTACGCAAAACTGATGAGACGCCCTACTAAAACTCCCATCGCGCTTCGCGGTGTCACGTAGCGGGACGCAAAAATTTAGCGTTTAGCGTATGCAAAGGCCACAAACGCTGTACTAAAACTCTATTAGCAGCAAAATAGCGTGCGTATGTGAAACCGCTTGCGTTTACAAAGCTGCACGCCGAGCGCGTACGTTTCAAACCTAGTGACATCGTTTAAATACACTGGCAAGCACAGTGTAACGTAGTCAGATATCAACCGTATGCTCAGGCGACAAGCAAGAGCTTGTTTTATGTGGGGCGGAGATTGCGCATAAAGGCCCGTTCGCACTTGCGACGAAAGCGAGTGAGAGCGGCAGGAATTCCGTCGCTTTGTCGCGCGACGATCGTTTTTGTCGAATGGTCGGGACCAAGTTTTGGTTGCGCGACAGAATTCCCGTCGCTTTCGCTCGCTTTCGTCGCCGCAAGCGGGAATGGAAAGTTCTGCCGCTGCCGTCTGCTACGCAGCTCGGAGGTAACCGCGCGATCTGCTCGGGCCGGATGAACGCGCACACTCCCGCACGGCAGCGCCCCAAGCGGCAGACGGCCGCGTACATCGCTCCCGGCGCCCGCCTGGAGCCCGCCCTCGGCACACTAGCCAGTATATTTCAGGCACTATAATGGAGGAAAGATTTTTTGCTTCCGATGAACCTAGTTTTTTGCCCCTGTGTTTTTAAATACTTGAAGTGGTTAGCACGTCGTCCTCACGCATCTCTGTATCGTCGTAGCATCGCTGATTGTCCGAACGAAGCTTGCAGCTAAGCCAATGCAGCGACCGAAGCTGTGTGTGTGTGTGTGCATCGCCTCCTGTGTGTTGTGGACGCGTTCGTTTCGCGATGAAATGCGACATTGTTCTTCTGCGGGTGGATAGTGCTTCCCATGGTCTGGATTATCTTTCTCGAACGACGTGTCGCTGTCGTCGATGTGTGCCTGTTCCTGTGCTCCACTCAACCTCGCATGGGTATGTGCAGTGTGCCTGGCTAAAAGCCTTCTCGCTTGCGCGCCAGAGTTGTGACTTGCTGCTCATCCCCGCAAACCGGGTGTGAGGCATGAAACACAAGTTGTCTTGAAGACGTCTTGAAACAGCCTGAAACAGCTACAATCGTCTACCTCTACGTGAAGACATCTTGCAAACGTTTACTGCTAGCAGTTTTGAGAAGTTTATTTGTAAACGTGTAAAAGATGTCTTGCTGAGAACAACACAAGCATATGCTACACCAAGAGGTTTTAAAAACGTCGCTTGAGAGAGGTTTATCCGGAGACATGGTAAAGAAGTGTTACCCAAGCCTATTTGTTATTTACGTGTCTTGAAACTTTGAGAACCACTCATAAATTTACTAGAAATGTTTTCCTTGACATTTCCTAGTAAGTCGCCTAAATAAATCTGAACATGTCCCATCTCAAAAATTTAAGCACACACATGCTCTACACTTCTATAGTAAAAAATCCCGACATCCATTCAGCAAAAAATCACCTCCATTTTCTATCTCTACTATGCTTTTTTAAAAACATCCAAGCCAGATTCTTTCTTTGTGATCCATTTTACCCGCCGCGGATCTTCAAATCTGCTGATTCAATGAAATCACTGCAGCTATTTTTTAGGTTTAAGCCTTGATTGTTGTAAATTGTGCTGCTAAAACCACATTACTTTTATTTGCGCTATCTCTGGTCCTCCTCGCAATTCATGAATTGCACCGTATGCGGTACTGTGAGGGCTGGGCGTGGAGGCTGGGGCATTCAGGTGGCATGGCGAGGCGAATGGGAGTTATTTAAAGGAAAGCATTTATTTGAACATTATACAACATGATTGACCACACCGGAGGCGGGCACAAATGAAGCACAAACAAGCAAGCGTGTCCCAGACCTCGCATGGGCCTGGAGCTGCGTGGCGTAATGGCACTGAAGGTGACGCTAGTGATCACCCAATGACTACAGCACATGTGGCTGGCTGCTCGCACCCCGCCCCAGTTTGGTTGACCACGTCTCGTGGACAGTAATATCCGCACATTGTCCACAACAGGCACAACACTCATACACGCGGGGAAACACTGCCGCACGCTTCACTCGTGCACAAAGTCAACTAGGTGGCTAGACAGCCAATAAGCGCATTGTACCGTTTAAGCTGTGGCTGCACTGACTGCAGAGGTGAGTCTACACTGTCCTGCTTCCTTGCACTGGCAGTTTCATGCACACTGAAGCGTGGTAAGGGCCTTAGCCTTGGCTTCGAGGTTCGTGAAAGGCGTGCCAGTTGTCCTTGGACAGGAGGTTGCCGACACCCTCTCAAACAGTCTCATGGAGCTGCATGTGGCACACAGTATGCCACAATTGCTACGCAGGAAGTCCTTGCTCGTCTTGTAGCCAAATGCTGAATGGTCGGTGCTGCTGCCAAACTTTCGGGCATGGGCTTTGTCCAGCTGAAGTACATTGATGCCACTCTCGAAGTGGTCAGCCAGGTGCGGCACAAGTTGTCCTTGGTCCCTTATGGTACCACAGATGGCTCGAGTTGGGCGTTGGCTGCTGCACAGGTCGCAGCTGGTTGGCGCTGTTGACGGGCTTGGAACCTGTAGGTGGCTGGCTCACGAGCGCTTTTCACTTTTTCTGTCCATGGACAAAGTTTTCGGCATGCTGGGCTTGCTGTTGGCTGGGCTGAAAGTAGTTGGCAGGTGGTTCACCGACGGTATGAACTCTTTCTGGCTGTTGAAGGAATTCTGTATGTGCTTGACTTCCTTTGTGAGAACTGGCCTGACAGAACTTGGATTTCGCCACCCACCCGTGTCAAGCATACGGCATCCGGGAGGCTCAGAAGGAAGCGGAGGGGCCACAGAAGCCGTACTGTTTGAATGGAAGCTCCTGGCCTTTACTCGTTTTGAATTCGCACAGAAGCTGTAGAGTTAGCGGTTGCTTGGCTGCGATGAGCAAGGCACGGATGATGGCTTTGATTGTAGCTCATTACATTCCCCTTTGAAAGCCATGGTTCACTAGGGCCCCTGAGTTTTCAGGAGCTGCTTGCCTTCTGCATCGTACCGGTATGAGCTCCGACTGTTGGGCAACGCGCTAGCAGGTAAACACGGAGCTTCATATCAGTGATATGGTCAAGATCATCGCTGTGGCAAGCAAAAACAGCTCTGTGTTCGGCCAATGTACCTTTTATAACTGCGTGCTGGCTGGGAGTGGGCTGGCTGCGAAGCGGGACGATGGAATATTGGGATGATGGCGCGCGAACACCGCGTCGGATGCGACGGTGTCATGCGACAGGGGCACTTCTTGAGGGCAATGTTTGGGCTACTAACACTTGCCATGGCGGCTGCTCTGGCAAAGGCAACGGATCATGTTGCAGGCAGTCTTTGGCACTGTGTCTGGCAAGGCTAAGTACCGTGGCTGGGTCTAGCGTCAAAGGCACCGCGGCGGACGAGGCAGAAGCCTTCGCTTCAACCGGGGGGCTAGCTTCATGCTGCTGCCGAATGTCGGCTTCCAGTCACCGAATGAGCTCTTCTTTGAAACCGGCAGTGTCCAGCTGTCGCCGTTCCAATTCTTTCCGTATGAGGTCGATGAATAGGCGCGACATTGTCACTGAGACGAGCCGCTCCCACACAATTCCCGGCATGATATTCCGCCGAGCCGGATACACGCAGGCGGTCACACACAAAACACAATCTTGCTGGAGCGTCCGCCAGCAAGCAAGCGCAGACGCGCACAAGGAGGCGAGCGAGTGAACGGCGCAAAACGCTTGGGCGAGGAAGACAAAATGGCGCACTGGCTGTCGAACTGGTCCAACGGCGAAGGCCGGCTTAGTTATCAGCGTTGGCGTACTTGCGTGGTCTGCGTGGTTGCACAGAAGCTCGGGCATCGGCTGCGCAAGATGTGGGGGCTGGGCGTGAAGGCTGGAGCATTGAAAAGGCATGGCGAGGCGAATCGGACTGTAATGTTTTGTGCATGGAAGATGGTTTTGTGAACCACGTGCGTGAACTAACGAGCGCGTCCCAGAGCTCGCTAGGGCTGGAGCTGCGTCGGCGTAATGGCACTAAAGGTGGCGCTAGTGATTAGCTAGTGATTATGGCATAGGCTGGCGTTCACAATGCACACATCAATGCAGCATCTTCCGGAGCTAAAAAATGAACAGCTATGCACCGAACTGGGAACATCTGGGATAACGAAAGTTATTTTCTATCAAAAAGGCTCGCTAGCGTTCAACTAGAGTGAACTAGAATTCTAGTTCACTCTAGTTTAACGAAGCAGGCGACCCTATTCCACCTTTCTGGAAAATAACTCGTTGCTCCCTTGCTCCACACGGTGCCGAAGATAGTCAGAGTGCCTGATAACGCATGGGAAAAGTACCGAAGACTTAAAGAAGCATTTTTACAGGCACAAGTCCAATTGATCCAATCCAAAATTGTAGAACCGAACCGCTAGCAAACTTCAAAAAGCGCGCGCTGAGCGGTCACTCAAAAAAAAAAGAGAAAAAGACGTTAACAATTGCAAGTAAAGAAGTAATTTTTTGCATTTAAAAAAACTTGGCGTACAAAACGTTTTTTGCTTTTCATTATGCGAAAATATTTTACTTTTTGGTTTATGCGTTTTTGGTAGTAGTATGGTAGTATTCAGCACCACCAGGGGTTCCTCTGTCGCTTCAATTCAAACTGCAAACCATGCTGCAAACACAACAACCGTTGGTCGCGTTTGCCGTTCCAATGAGTTCCTCTTGCGTTTGTAAGGTTGTTTGCGCAAAAAATGCTTTTGAGAGCGTAAATAGGTAAATGGTGTTTTAAATGCATCTCCAAAATCCCTTGCTCAAGCCTTTGTATGCGTGAAAACTGCCACGGTTCCCCAAGCGTCCGGAAACGACTCGGCACGAACAAAGGTGAGTAGCTACTAGCGTGATAAGTAGTTTCTTGCGGTCGTCCCCGTTAATGAGCTATCACTGCACAGTACCGTAGTTTGGCGAATTCTGTGCGCAGCACACGCCGGTGCCCAGCGCCACAATCTGTGAAGAAGTACATGCTTGGGCTTGCAAACTTTTGACATTACCTTTCTCGTTAAAGAAAACTGTTGAAACGGTACAAGCAGTACAACGAATGCACAGGCTATCAGCCGATCTCGCGCTCAGCCTTTATGGACTAGTGATGCACAAAACTTTGGGACATAAATTTCGGTGATGTCGCAGCACAACGATAGAGTGCAACGTCAATCGCTATTAAGGCAAAATGAGGGGGAGCAACTGTACTTTTTTTTTATAGTTGGCGCCTTTCATGCTGCAACCCCGTTTTTCTTGTTTTTCGCTCACATTATCAGATTATATATGACGCACTGGCCGAGAAGAAATAATAGTAAAAGAAAGCGTCTGAGTCAGAACACGTTGACCAGACAGAGTAGTAGTGTCTTCCAGGCTCCACTCATTGTCTGTTGTGACTGCTACCAAGATGACACTAACAAAAAAAAAGCAAGAAGTTTGTAGTAAGTCCTGCACGTACGCAATGTTTTTCACAGATTCCGGAAAATAGCCAGTAGATAACGCACGTGACTGCAGAGACTGAATCTGAAATCGTTTGTAAGGTCCCTTTGATGTGATAAAATCCTACATAGGCCAATGCGTTTAAGAGCACAGTTTTACCGTATGGACATTACAAATACTAGACAGTTGTTGCGCATTATGGTGCGTCCGCAAACTAAAACTCAACAATACAATAATCCTACTCACATAACTCCAAAGAAAACAATGAAATTGATGGAGGAATTGTCGTTCCGAACACAAATTGTTGGGGTTAATCATAACTCCAAAGAAAACAATGGAAATGACGGAGGAATTGTCGTTGTTCTGAACACAAATTGTTGGAGTTAATACACCATCTGTTTCCAAAAACCCGTATGAAATGCATGTCGTGCGATTTTGTAATCTGGACAAAAATAAAGCTGGAGTGGGGCCAATTTAAGACAATTTGCATTGCCACTGACCGTTACCATATCTCCATGCTGCATTTATTGTTGATGTGATCAGTTGTCTTGAGATATTCATGATGGGCATATTTAGTAAATTTCTGTCTGAGCTAAAAATGAAGCTAATAGACTGCACATTTGCCTTACTGCTTGTTCCATTTTAGTTGTCTCCTGTCACATAAAACAGTATGACAAAAGGAGAATGGCATATTATCTAGCTGCAAACGTGTGTTTATGAAGAAAGTTGCAATGGTATTGCTAGTTTCTGACATATTTTAGTTTTCTTCTGCTAACTCACATTTGAGTTATGAATAGTACCAGACCTTCCCAAAATATTGTGTGCATGTTCAAGGCACTGCCCTAGAGTTTTATTCATTCCAAGCCTTTCACTGTAGCAGGTTTGAGATTTTTGAATAAGATAAGCTCATTCACAGGCAAAGGCCGGTGAATGAGCTTTTGACTTCTTTTTTGTCCTTGTGCAGTAGGATATTTTCATGTTAGAGTAGTAAAACCCCTCTGCATCCTTGTTTACCTCGAGATAACAAGTTTTGCTTACCTTAAGTTTCAAACTGGTTTAGTGCTCAGTGCTTTAGTTGTGTACACTTTATTATCTCGCATTTTTTCCGGCATCTGGTCGGTGCGTTCAGGGCGCCTTTTCAAGCCCTGGATGTCAACAAAGCTGCCAAGGAGGTGTCGCTGATCAACCTGTCCATGTGTGAGTAGGCCAAGCCGCGCTTGCACAGGGTCAATTAGGACGTTTCTCATTTACAGAAGGTAACCACTTTTTGTGTATAGCTGATGTTGCAATTGGAATTTTCCTTGCAGACCCATGATGTGTTTACAGTGCAATTAACCGGTTATGCTGGGTGCATCAGGTTTTGGCAGGATGTGGTATGCGATTTGTGTGCACTAAATGAGAGAGAAGCTGTGCAATTTGTGCTCGCTGCCCTTCGTGTTACCGCTTTGCATAGCTGCCCTTGTGTCTAGTTTTCTTGTATTCAGGTTTCACTAGGAATATTTATAACTACGTTCATTGGGTTGTCCTAGTTTGATATATGTACTAGTGGCGCAAAGTGGCATCAAAATGATGTTAGGGCAGGAGATGACGAAGGCTTCAATTTCAGTGTGTACCTGGGAGATCAAGGGGTTGCTGTTTAGCCAGCTGCAGGGCAATTGTGAAAACCTCAGAGCTTTGTCACTTGTGGCTTAGCAATGGTATGTCATATTTCCTAAGGTATGCGTGTTTTCTCCTTCTGAACTGCTATTTGTACCTATTGTTCCAGTAATCATAAAATGGCCCATGTGGATTGGTTGGTCCCCTGCTCTGGTGGCCGAGGTGCAGCTGGAAATCCTGGGCAAGCGCAGCAAACAACGGACAGCCCCACTGTGGGCAGCTCACCTGGCCTGGGCCATCGTTGAAGGGCCACACCCTGGCCTAGCGGCTCGTACAGGGCTCGGCTTCAGCAGATCAGGCGCTGCTGTAGTGCGCTGTGTCCTCAGCCACAGCCGAGCTGTCAGCCTGGGCCTGACCCCAGCGCTGTGCCACGGCCGCTGGATGAAGAGGCGCACTGACGTGCGGCCTGCCGCGTGCTCCCAAACCGGCGTGAGGGTGCCTAGTACCCATCGCTGCCGCGGCGGCGCCACCGTTCCGGGCTGGTTGCGGTGAGCGCAGCCCGCGGGACGCCGGCTTTTGGGCCGCTTATTTCGAAGTGTGGGATCGGCGTTCCACGCTCCACATAAGGTACCAGCACTAATGTTACGCCTGTTAAAAGACAAACACGATTAGCGGCGGCCGAGCTTAATTTGGCAAGGTGGAAGTTAAATTCCGTTCACAGCAGCAGCATTCGTTGATACATTGCTGTGTCGTTGTGTCTCACAGCGCCCGGCATGCTCTTTGTGACCTCAGAGATTTACGTTTTGTCTGCAAGCTGCGACTGCAGAGTCCGGACAAGCAGAAACAATGTTTTTGTGCGCTTGTTATTTTGAGTGCCAACACTTCTCAATGTTTAAGATGTAACCAACTTTTATGTACGTGCACTAAATAAAACACCACAATTCGTATTATCACGGCACATATGACTTGATTACACGTTATTTATTGAAGTAATACTAATATCATGTCGGCTTTTTTATTTTGATAATATATATATAGATATATATATACAGTTGAATGAAAAGCGATTCCAGTTTCTACCTGACTTCTTCCCTGTAGCCTCGAAAAAAATTAAGGAGAGCAGATGGGATTTCCGGGTCGACAAAAAACTGGCGAGTGGCAAGCTAAATTTTCGAAATTGTACAGAAATTCCAAAAATGCCTAATAATGCGTAAGCATTCGGCTTTTCCACTTCACGTTTTCTTGTTTTCTTTGGTTGGTTCTAACTGCGTGAATTACGCATTATTTGTGCAGATACAAGGGCACCTGGCATTACGTAGGTGCTAGGGTACTCAAAAAAAAAAGCTGACGTAATAACAACGTATGTGAAAATTTTCTTACGGCGAATTGAAGCGCAGTATGTTCACAGATCAACTACCGCAACGTCTTTAGAGCGCGCTAATTTGAGCGCATACTGGTGCTGCTCCAGGAGCCCGGCCGTTAGCAGGGATAAATGCATATGGGTTTAAATCGGCGGTGAAATAACGGAGGATATAGCGCTTGTTCTCATCGCAAAGTTTGAAAAATGCTTAGCAAGCGCGTACGCACTGTTTCTTGAACACAGCACGGTGCATTTATTTTTCTTTCTATACAACCTCGAGCTGTAATCAAGTTTTCATAGCGCGTTTAAAGGCATTGTCGTGCCTGCGAAAATAAAACAACCCAAATCTCTATGCGCGGCAAGACATGATCGAGCCAGTATAAGAGTATAAAAAAAAAAAAAAGACACGCATAGCAAAATGTCTAGTCTTTTCAAATCCTTTTTCGACCATCCTATCGCGTGTCCTCGTTTTATGAGGTGCGCATTCCGCCCGGTCAACATGTTTTTGCAAAGAAGTGTCTTTAGGCAAGCTTTATTCCGTCGCCGGCAAAATATTCATCGCTCTCCCGTGTGTCGACACCGGCGTTTTCCCGAGAAAGGTGACATTTTTGAAATTTCGCGACGAATAAAGTCCCACCAAATACCTGCCGGCTTGAACTGTAAACTAATGAACTTGCGGCTTTAAACTGGTGCAACGCGGTTTACGTGCTGTGTGTGAGAGCGCTTTGTACCAAGCTAACCGGTGGTTATTATCTTTTTGTTGAATATTATCTTTTTTTAACAATGTTGTCGAATATGGAGCATCTTTATAGATTTGTTAGATTGAAAATGTATTGCCTATATCTCATTCAAGAATTATTTTAGCTTCTGGCTGCTTCAGTCACGGCCGGGCGGCTGGATCGAGCGACAGACTGGCACACTTACATACATACGGACAGACAGTTTTCGCGGTTGAGTAGCCCAGGAAGGACAACCACATCTTTAAAACCCGTGCGCTGGCTGTCTCTCAGTCGGCGCAAGCGCTCGCCTACGGGGACCGCCCCGCTCCGTCCCGAAACCAGTCCCCGAACGCTAGCGCCGCGAGGGAGTCAAGCGGCGGCAAACGTAACCACCGCCACTCACGCCCTCGCCCGTTGAAATCCGGGCGACGCGGCAGGCCGCACCTTGCGTGCGCTCTCATCCAGCGGCCGTGGCTGTGCCCTGCTATGCTACTTCCGGGTGGCCCTGCTGCGCATCCGGAGGGCGACTTTGTGCTCACTCCTGGTGCAGGGAGTGCTATATCGGGGCGCCTGGCTGCAGCCTGCAGTGGGAGCCCAGACACAGGAGAGCTCAAGGGCAACGAACCAGTGATGTGATATCTGCGCCTAACCGTGCCGAAAGGTAAATCCTGCTACATCCTTCTTCATTTCAAGGAATCTGCGCCAATCTTGTGCCGAAGCTTCGTTTCGCCGGGCTTCCGCGATGTGTTGCGCTCTGGTGGGAGGAATCCTTTACGCCACGGGCGTTGAAGGAATCTTTTACATAAAATGAAGTGGAAGGAAGTTTTTACATAAAATGGACTGAGTGCCTTCTGCGCAACTGCCGTTCAACGACGTCATTTTGCAGAGCCTGCGCTTCTTAAGCCCACAGCTGAGGAAAGAAAAGTCCTGTAGAGCTCATTTTAGGGTTCTGCAAGTGATCTAACCCTGCGATGAATTGACTTTGATGGATGAATGCACGCTCGTCCAGCTTGAACATGTTGATCAGATCCGTCTACACGAATTAACGAGTATTGGCAGCAGAGTTTTGAGCAGAAGGAGGCTGACAACAAAACCAAATTCCCTCTCTTGGCTCAGGCTAGTGAAGGCATTGCTGTGCATTCCACATAAAAAAGCGGTTGGGGGAAATGGGCTTCAATAAGAACTTCCGGCACCTTAATGAAAGGGCTCAGTGTGCGATACAAACTGTTAATGGCATCAGGCACATTGTTTCGTTTTCCAAGCGCTTTGAAGGAGATGCAAGTCGCTTCAATGTGACACCGGAGGTTTTGAGAGCAGTACAAACATCTAGCAAAGCCTGATAAGAGCGCATTGCGGCTGAAAAGCTCAGGCAGCTAAGCAGCGGTGTCTTGACCCAGCCAAGGCTGGTCCTAGTCACAATGGCCGAGACAGGCTCCAGCAAGAAGTGGAGACCACAAAAATAAGCATGGTGGTGAATGCGGAGCATCTAATTAGCCTCGGCATAAAGTCCAAGAGCTTCAGGTATGTCGAAAGCGGGCAGTCTCTTCTAGCTGAGGGTAAAGCTAGAATGGTGGCAGCACTGGACAAAATGGCACAAAAAACAACTTTGGACCTGTCACGATAGTTCTACTTTCATGCATATTTAACCAGAGAAACGTGGGTTTAGCACAAGTGTCTGTTTTGTTTCGTTACATTTATGTGCTTACTTAAACAAGTTCAAAGGTGTTTTCACGGGATCTAGTCATAGTGTTTTATTGCCATGTAGTCATTTTAGCTTCAGGATGTTGTTTTTATGTACATCAAACTGTCCGACATTAAGTGACTGTGTTTCGTTCATTCTGGTTTTATGAAATGTTCTGTAGCCTACGGAATTGAATGCTACCCCGATAGTCGTTTTTTAAATGAAAGTCAAGTTCCTTCATGATCTGTTGGCTCATGTGGTGAATGTTCACACTCGCACGAACTCTTTTGGTGCTTGTCCTGAGGCATTTCATAATCGCTGTTAACAGACATCCGTGCGGCAGAAACTCTTCTGCACATAGGCATTTTATTTGTTTAAACATTTCTGTGTGCCCAGGATGATGCTTTTGGGGCTCCTCTTAGTTGTTTTCCTCCCCTTCCAGCAGTATTTCTCAAATCTTAATGCTTGTTCTGGCTGCTCCAAAATTTCTCTACCCAATCACATTACTGCGAGAGGGAAGATGAGCTGCCCTCTCGACCAAGGCAGCCAATGCGACAGAGGATGATGCCTACTTGCTTATCCAGCGGCACGCGAGCACCCAGCACCCGCACCCGAGGCTGTGGAGAGGCCGCCGTAGCTGTGTGGGCTGCATGGCTGTCCCGGCAGCAGCCCTCGGCCGTCCTGTGCCCCATGTGGGTGCCCGAGCAGAAAGGCACCACCTGGAGGGGGCTGACAGCCCTGCCTGCTGGCCATGGAGAGTGGCCAGATTTAACAAGAGGGAGGTGAGCTGCTGGCCGCACGGCGGAATCTTCGGCTGCGGAACCAGCTGCTGTTGCTGCCGGGCTGTGCCAGGGAGTGGGACAGAGTCCACAAGGCCCTGGGCTCCTACCTGGACGCCTCAGGAGTCATCCCCACGCTTTGCCTCCCAGCCTGGTGATTTGGAACAACATTGAGGAACTGAGGGTTTGTTTGTTTGTTTGTTATCTTCTCTTGTGCATGTGTGTGTGTGTGTCTTTTTTTTTAATACCCATTTTTAAGGGACACTGAAGTGATTTGTAAATATTGCAGGAATACTAGTGCGAAGTCTCTAGGCCATATTTCCACCACTCGCGGCATTTACGTGATTTCATTCGGTAGAAAAAATCAATTAAAAAATTCTGCCTTCCTCTGCATCCTTCTTGCTGATTTCCTATGCCATTTTGTGTGACATCAAAACAAGATGGTTTGGCTGCACGACTAGGCGGCTCGCCGACCCTCCGACACAGTCTGTCGGTCCAGCATATAGTCTTCTGGCCGCCAGCGGGTCATCTTAATTTGTTTGCTCAGTTGAAACTAAGCCATGACCCATTTGTGCATGGAAATATCTGCCTTTAGTTTGTTAGTTTGTAGACTGTATTCAGCTTTTACTCGCTCCACACATGCGACGCTCCGCTGACTGGTACGCTAGTAGAAAAATTCAAAGGCCAATTGAAGACGGGAGAAGCCTAATCAAAGTTAATAAAGGTACAAAAAAGAAAACTGCACATAAAACGAGGACACAAGACAAGACGAATAGACACATAGGGTGCAGACTAGCAAGTGATTTTTTATTTGAGTGAAAAGCATCATGAAGGAAACTGCAATAACCTAGTGCACAGAACAAAGATAAATAACCAAAACCAAAGCCAAAAGACTGAGCGCAACACGGGGGGCAAGGAACCCTACTCTAGGCATGTGCAATCGCTTCGCACATAAACAAACAAGGCGAGGGCCGGGGTAGTCCAAGGGCACTAAAAATCACCCCCAAGAGTCCAGTCACGAAACGCAATCTCGGTGCTTAGTAGAGACACCGACGGTGAACTGACGCAATCATTGCCTTTTTTTTTCAGAATCGAGTACTCTTCAACAATCTCCCTCCTGCGCGCACCCCTGTAACGCTTTGTCACTTCGCATGCTTCGAGGCCTTTGCAGTCTTTACAGTGGGTGGCCAGGTTGCTGCCAGTAAAACTGCGGATGCTGTTGGCGTGTACCCTCAGTCGATCATTAATGCATCGGCCCGTTTGGCCAATGTACGATCACCCACAGGACAAGGGGGTTTCGTAGACGACGCATGCTTGACAGTTACCAAAGCGCTTCTCGTGTCTTTTCCGGCACCCCGCATGTCTATTTTCTTCGGAGATTACACGCTTACACAACTTGTGTAGCTTGTTAGGTGCCAGAAAAACAACACGAACCCCCGCCTTTTCACTAGTTTTCTTGATCCTGTGCCCAACATTGTGGACGTAAGGTTCGGGCCTCCGCATTAAAGATTCAGCCCAACCGGCGATTGTGACTCTGCGACGGTGCCAGCGGCCCAACCAGCTGAGCCAATTCAAGGGGTGTGTGGTTGTTCCCATGTTCCTAAGGACGGCGTATGTATAGGGTCGTGTCTTGCCCCAATATTCAGTGACCTCCTACTTGCACGTTTCGACAGAAAACTTCGTCAGTTCTTTCCGTTGCTCCGCATTAACGTCACTAAGATTTTCCGCTTCGTTGACGACTTCCTAGTGCTGTACGCCAAGCGTCCAAGATATTTATTCGGAGAAGAGCGGGCAGTCGAGTCAGTGTTCCAAAAGCAGCTGCTGGGTGCGTCAATTGTGGGGACAGCTCGTAGCGATATTTCAGGCTAGCCTGTGTGTACAGAGAAAGAATTTAGTGGGTGCCACGAAGGAACCCCCGATTCCTAAAACCTCTTGAAAAGGTCTTAAAACTCCATGAAAAGAAGTTATATAGACGTCTACAAGAAAGTGCTGAGACATCCTACAAGAAGTCCTGTAGATGTCTTGCAAGCACCCAGATAGACGGCTATAAGCGTCGCGTTAGCACAGCTACAAGACTTCTTCAGGACGGCTTTTATAAATAACTTCTTGGCCTAGATGTCTCTAAGCAGTTTGAATCGTCTTGTGCAGATGTCTTTTAGATTTACAATAACCCTTTTTGCGTTTCATGGGACGTGCCGTATTTACGACGGGCAGGAGGAGGCAACTCATCGTCTGTCAATCGCGGTTCAGACTTGCAACGCATGTTGTGACGTTGCGTTCGTTCGAAACGCATCTCTGGATTGTTTTGAAGTTGAATAAAATGGACGCGTCAAACCCGGGCATTCGGCTCAGGGCGTTCTCTGCGATTGCACCAAAGAAGTGCCACGGGACTTTCTTTATGGTACGTACTCACGTAAGATAAAATCCACGTCGTGTTATGGCCGTGTTGCATTCAATACAAACGGTTAAGCGTTTGTTTACACTTGTTTCGTTTGTCGTAAAATGTCAAAGCACTCCGGCACTCCGCTGGCAGATCAGCCGGCGAGCCGACGCTGAGCAGACGACTCATCTCTTTGCCGGAAGTGCGTGAAAAAGCCGCCCAATAGCAGGATGTCTAGCTCATGACGAACATCTGGGAATCGATGATGTAGACATGTGAAGATGGCGGCGTCCAAAAACACGAAGGAAAGGGTGAGAAAAAAGCGACAAACTTTGCAACAAAAGTGTGAGCTTTCCGCTGCGCGTAAAAGAGTAATACTTGGCACAGGTGACGTTGGCGACCCAATCTAGCGATTGCGCTAGTTCATTTAGTGTGCTCAAAATGCCTTTCAGGGCCCCTTTAAAAGACAACTTCACTCTATCGACCGCGCGAAATCACTGTTCCTGCATAGTATGACTAAAAAACCCGCAATGTAAGAAGTATGAAGCCTAAAATGTGCGCAATTCCGCCGCAAGCGACCAGCAAAAATCAACGATTTTGAAAACGAAACTGGGCAAAACGCGGCCATTACAGGCAGGCGGAAGTGACGTATCAGCCGTCGGTGCGAGCGGCTAGATGGCCTGGCCTCACGGCGCGAGCTGTGCGGAGCGGCCGACGCGGCCGGCTCGGCTATCAGGAGCAGAGTGTGAGCGCGCGCGTGCGGGGTGTGCGAGGCGCGCGGAAAAGCGAGCGCTTGTCCCGCAAGCACGACACTTCGTGCGCTCCGGCAGCAGCACACCGCGTAGGCATGATGTCGCGACCAGGGAGCCTACATGCCGCCGTCTAGGGAGCCTACAGCGGAGCCTACGGGAGCCTACGGTGGCATGCAGGCTCACTCTTAATAAAAAAGGTCGTAAAAAGGTAGTAACGGCCGTATTTACTAACTCCTTACGAACCTTACTACTCCGCGGTTTTGTACGTAGGCTCTGGCACTAACAACTGCATGGTTAGTAAATTAACTGAGTGTAGGAAGTGGTAGCACTAGATTAAGGTCGTGCTGATGACTAGGTTGTGCATGGCCAGTTAGTAAACGCATGTAGCTCAGAAAAGTGCTATCGCTGGGACTTTACTAGTGGGGGTAGTGGTGTTTACTGCCTGCTTCGGTTAGTAATTTTGACAAGTGCTACATTTACTACCTCCAGTTACTAAGTACCTAGTGTATACTAGGACAAGTAACTTGTTAGTATTCCATTAGTGAATGCTCCGACCTTTTTATAAAGAGTGCTCCCTAGTCGCGACAACACTCGAAAAAGAGAGAACCGTACGGTTAACGAAGCCTCTTCGGAGCCACTAAGGCCAGGCGTACCGGCGGCACGAAATACGAGTTGCCTGGATTTTCCCGCTGCGAGGCAGGCCGATCGGACTGGACGGCAGGCATGTCACTTCCGCTAAATGGCTGTTTTCGCGACACGCCGGCAGGTGCTTTGTCGTCTGCAAGGGCGTTATTAAATGCAGAGCATTTCAGTAACTCACGATGTCACCCGCGTTGACGTCCGTAGTCGTAGTCCGCATCGCTCCCCGTCGGTCTGGCATTGGATTGGATTCGATTGGATTGGCTTGGATTGGCTTGGCTTGGATTGGTTTGGATTGGATTGGATTGGATTAAAGTGGATTGTGTTGGATTGTGTTGCGTCATAGCCGCGCCACGTTGCGTCATAGCTGCGGCAGGGGGTTCACGGCACGTTTCACGTTCACGTTTCACCATCGACTTCATCGACAATGTCTACGCTGGAAGAGAAGGCGGCGCGGCGGCGTGCTGCGGATGCTGAGCGCAAGCGCCGCAAGCGAGCCGCCGACGCCGAACTTCGCCAGCGAGAAGCCGCAGCCATTCGTGAACGTCGGGCGGCGATGCGGGAGGGAAAACTAGAGTGAACTAGAATACTTGGAAAACAAGCACAAAAAGAACAGAACTCCTGCTGGCGCAGTTTCAGGCAGGGGGCGCGCCAGCACTGCGAAGGCGGGAAATTTGAAATGCGTCGGGTGGTAGCAGTGAGCGGATAACGGCGCTACAGCCCATTATGGCGAATCAGTGCTTAGTTGGTGGCCCCCCACCATTCGATCAGCCACTGTTTGGAAAGGCTACGCAAGATTGGGATCCATTTGGCAAAAACGACGTAAAACCAATCCAAATGTTGTACTTCTGTGAGCGTGTGTACCCGCAGAGTGTACTGTTTACGAACAATACCATCGCGGCCTTGTGAGCTGCGGTCAAAGCATGCATTGATACGAAAATGGGTGTTAGCGGATCTCGAGTGCCACCCCGCCCATTTTCTGGTACACTTGGCGCATTTGGAAATTTCAGTGAGTTCTGCACCGGCGAAAAGGATATCGGCAATGTTCTTGATTAGTTTCGGAATGTCGAAAAGTCAACCTTCAAGGTGCTGACAAAGCTGAACGCTAATTTACGGTAAATGATTGAGTGGGATGACTTTCATCGAGACGAAGGCACGGAATCGACAATAACGGAGTACATGACGCAGTTCTATGTTCTGCATCTTTTATTGTCATCTATTCGGTGCCCTGTGCATCCATCTAGTAAGGCATTGTTTCGCAAAAACAATCCCAATCTGGGACAAAGCGCTTTTGTTTTTACCATGAGTCTCCTTCTTCGCATTGGATGAGCACCCTTTTTTATTATCTGAACTGTTTTTTTACTTGTATTATTTGTATAAATTGACCTCCAATGATGTTGCTGTCTGTCGTGTGCTGCAGTCCTACGGGCCTAGTCAGGCGACAACATGTGTCGCCTTTCGCCCATGGCTGCTGCATTATGCTGTACTGTTGTTGTTGTTGAATAAATTGAATAAATTGAATTGACAAAAAAAATATTGTGACTGCTTCGAAGGAAAGTGTTATCTCAATGCCATCGGAGCGGGCAGAACTGATGGCGCACTAGAAGTTTTCCGTAGGCGAGCGGCGCTGATAGTACAAGTCACCTAGTTTTTCTAAGACGCATGGGTCTCCCTTCTGTCGAAAGTACGTGACGGCACCCCTGATGACGTCTCTGTCTCTGGCGTAGCCAATGGACATGAGCACGTTGATTCTGTCCTCGTGAGGAACTGTGTGACAAAGAGAAAATAAAACTTATGGCATGACAATCACACAAGGGCATCTAAACATACCAAAATTAAATGAAAGGAGTTCCTTGGTTTAAGTTGGACGATAATTGAAGCAAATTGAAGCACGGTAATTGCACGGTGAAGCACGGACGATAATTGAAGCACGGGTTGTAAGGGCCAGTCAAGTTGCTTATGTGCAACTTTTTCCCTTTCTTTCCCCATAACCTTGTACAGTTTATGAAAAATAAACTATTACTATTACTACATTAAAGAGCGAGGAATTGCTTGAATTGGAAGATTGCGGCCGTTGATCGCAAGACAAATAAATAAAGCTCCCTGTTACCTATACTCCACCACGCAGCATTACATTTTTTGCTCACCGTTTTTATAACCCGACTTTTTAACTAATGCAAAATACAGTAATCCTGCGCTAACTCCAAGTCGTAAAATCAGCTGAAAATTTCGAGATAAGTGGAATTCCGAGTTAGGCGAAATGGCGGAAATGTGTGGTCAGGTCACTGAAATAACAGCTAATGCTGATAACAAAAGCTCCACTGTACAGGGGAGCTTTCATAATACAGGCAAAGTAATTCGCTGAGAACCAAACTCTTATTATTGTGGGAGAAAAAAACTACGCGATGCTCCCCTGTTTTACATTCGCATCTGGTCCTAGAAAAGTGTTTTCGAGCTGCTCAAGGCATCGCGTCAAATGTTGGTCGCCACTACTACATTCAAACTTGTTGCAAAGCAGGCACAGCATTTTTCTTGTGTCTGCTGTTGGATGCGCTTCTGGAGGCTCCTGTCGTCCTCGTGGTCAGCTGCGCCGTCCACAAACAGCTCATATATGTAGGTGTCGGAGAGCATTGCGGTAAAGGGGACATCGGCCTCTTTCAGCGCGCACTCCGCGTAAAAGATGCTGCTGACGGCCGCTTTCGCAGCGTAGTGGGATGGTGATGATGATGATAAAACTTATTTTTCCCAAACTGGGGGAGGGAAGGGTACGAAAGGGAGCGTTCGACGGTCCTTCCCCGTCATATGGCGGCCAGGAGCCCGTGAGCCCTAGCGGCATCTTCGGCCAGTTGGACAAGGCTGTCATAGAAGTAGAGGATGATGAAGTGCGCGCGGCGCAGTAGCACAGGAATAAAGAAAGAGGAAGGACGCTGCCTTCCAGTTCTGGTACGCCGTGGGCGTCTTGGCTCTTCCTGGTCCCTTCTTCAACACATCTTGGTGCCGAAAACCCGTTGCTCGACGTTCTCGAGCTTGCGACGAAACCGCCGGGAGAAGAGGGAACGACCCATGGACCGATTGAAGCCCAAACGAAGACCCGGCGGGCCAGCAAACGAAACTGGTCAACGAAGTGCACGCATGCGCATACAATGTTCAACTCCTGACTTGGTGAGCCTTCAGAACTTGCTTGAACGTTGCCTTCCAGTTTTGGTACGCCGTGGGCGGCTTGGCTCTTCCTGGTCCCCTCTTCAACACAAAGGCTGCGTTGAGTCTCTTGGTCGCTAAGCGTTCGAACGGAGAGCTTAGCAGCTGACTGTTGCGAAATTTTTCTTGCGTCCTCGGTCAGCATTTCCACATACCCGTGTCCCCTCGGAATAACGTTTAGAGGTAAAGGCGGGCAAATACATAGCTTATGGGACGCAAATTCACGGTGAGAAAAAATTTGAAAACGATATTTTGATATATTCGAGTTCGTATTTAGCACGGAATACTGAAGTTACTGAGACTTCTTTCGGAGCTCACATGTCTCAATAAGAAGAGTATGTTTACCAAATAAAAGAATGGCGGCCTACAATGGCGCACCGAAAACTAAACGAACAAAAAGAGGCGTTAGTCAATGCTTGGATGTGGTGGCATACGCCCTGTAGGTAAACATATCACTCCGGCTTACCACCTTTCCACAGATGGTCCATCAGTTTCTGCGCAAGGTTGACTCCAGCTCTAACCTTCACATCGTCTGGAAGTCGGGTTGTCTTAAGGTCCAAAAACAGAAGTATCATCTTCCCCTTGTATTTGGAGTGAGCTGTAACAATGTACGGATTGTCTGCTATGAAATAAAGGGCATGTGCCGTCAATACTTGCACACAGAATACAAATCATTTCCATAGGTTCAGTGATAACAAAACAGGCACTTGTGTAGCTATTTTGTCCACGCTTGTTGACACACTGCAAATGGGGGCCTTGTGTTCAGTGTGAAGAAAAAAACACTTATGTAACTGCTCATTCGCGAGCGGGCCGGCACTTCCATAACATACTGTCGTGCATAGTTGAGTAAAAATGAGAATTTCATGTGCCTATCCCCTCATACAGAATCCCCTGAGCCTTGCCCGGCGCCTGCACTATCAGAAAACTAACCTTATCACAGCGAAGTGCCTCTTACTGAAACGAACGCCGACACCAAAGCGCCGGCAAGGACAGCACCTAAACCCCGTGTACGTGCGGCAACAATGAAGGGAATTCATCAAAACTCTGCCGTAATGTCATGGGAAATGCTGTGTTTAAGGGGCTTATAATACGAAAGAATAAAAATGCCCAGAGGAGAAATAAAACAAAAAGAAAAGAAGCACATGCTGTTTATGTTATGTGGTCGTTCTAATGAAAGTATTTTTCATGTCATTCTCGAATGTACCCGTCATGATGCTGCGTGACGGCGTTTTAAAAGTGTCCTTATGTTTTAGACAATAGCCTGTTTAATATTGGCAAAGTCCATGGCCAATGGTCAAGCCAAAGCTAGCAACGGCGTTTACGTCTTGCCCTTAAATTTTTCCTAGAGTCGAGTGCGATTGTGCAATGTTATTAATTGCCTTATTCCCTCCTTATAGACTACAAACATTAATACTTTTTATAACATTTTATTGTATTTGTCATGGTGGAATTTCTCTTCCTCGCCAATCTGCATTGCATATCGTGTCTTGCTTTTGTGTATACGTTGTACTTGGCCCCTATCTGTGCTCTGTTGTTGTTTCTATAGATACTCACTCTGACCTATATCTTCCACTTTCCTTCCGCACTTATATACATTTACTTGCTTCAAGGGACAAATTGTTGCATTCAATGTAATGTGTGCACTTCGGTGTAGCTCGTTGTCCTATCTAAGACTTGCCAACCCGGTGAAATTTGCCAGGACTTTATTAGAACCATTCGTCTGTATACAACCGTGGCATGGATACGAAGCGTTGCAGTGACTTCAAATGAAGCATTCATTTTACGTGAGAAGGAGTAGCTAGCGCTCGTATATAGCGTCAACCTCTGTTTTTTCAGTCTTATAATAAAGAACAAGTAGAAAAGAAGGGGCGAGACAGGACATGCTCCGCGTCTGCGCCGTGGGGGAGTGCAGTGCCGTCAGCCTGCACTCCTCCCTCCAGCCGAGCTTCGAGCATCAGAGGTTAACGCAGTATTGAAGAGAACAGCCGTTTTTTGGGCTACGTAACCACGGAAATTGTGGTCTCTCTGTCTGTCAAATCACGCGCCCGCCGTCTAAGGGGAAAACAACGCTCGAAAGCAAACTAAGTTGGGCAAGACCATTCGAAAGAACTAAAACGGCTGCCATGGCTTACACATTGTGCCTTTTTCTTTTTCATTATCTAAGTGGTCTCGCAAGCCGTCCTTTTCTTGTGATGCCGTAGTCCATGCTTCGCCCTCAAATTTTGGGATGTTGTCCCACATACAGTAATGCTCCGTCTCTACTTGTAGTGGCGTCTCTCGATCGGCTTTCGACCCAACCTATCCACTCAAGACGCCCTAGTACAGTATCATCATTATTTCCCCCAACACCCCCCAAAACGAGACCACACCACTATACTCTCACTGGGCCTCCAAAAAGCCTTTGACAATGTCTCTCATCATAGCATCCTTAAGGCACTTTCAGGCACTATCCTTCAGGAACTATATCTATAACTTTCTTACACAACGTACTGCTACCATCCGTTTGTGCCATCTGATGTTTTCCACATGCCAGATCGCGGAACGCCACAAGGACCGGTCCTCTCCCCCACGCTTTTTTGGTATCGGCCTAGTCCCACTTTGCCACTCTCTCCTCACCATCCCCACACAACGCAGCACACTGTATGCAGGTGACATTACCCTGTGAGTCCACTCTGGCTCCGATGATCACATTAAAACAGCACTCCGACATGGCCTCAACGAAGATATAGGCCACATCGAACCTTTGGCGCTCCAGTGCACACTACGAAAGTCCGCTCTCCTCACTTTTACGCCCTCTCGCAACAAAGTCCCTCCAAACCCATTCATGCAACTTTTTTATAAACTCTGACCCAATACCCCACACACAGCAACTTCGTGTTACGCCTAAACCTTACACATAACAGATCACCCACACCCACGCTCCAGCCCGTAAAAAATACGTTAACCAAACCACGCATGTCATCAGACGGATCGCCACGAAACAACACGGCATCATGCAACAGGACCTCCTCCGTATCTTACACAGTGTTCTACACAACCGTATCTTGTACCAACTACACTACCTTAACGTTGCATCCACCCAACCCGGCAGCTGTGATGACATCCTCCGGAAGACATATAGGAATGCATTCCTGCTTCCCCCTTACGCACCAACGCATCGCTTACTCGACCTCGGCATGCACAAGACCATACGCGAACACCTAGACGCCAACCACAAATCCCAACTCACGCGCCTCACATCATTCTCGACAGGACACTACATTCTTAATTCTATAAACATACTCCCACCCACCATCCAAATCCCACCACTCCCCATGCCAGTTCTCATCCAGAACAGCATCCGAATCCTCCAGCCCATTCCTCGCTGCATGCAACCAACTTTCCACGCAGCCCGGCAACTAGCACGAGCCAACACCCACGCCATACTGCCCCCCCCCATCACTATGCACACTATTAACTGATGCCACTCCCTTCCCTCAGAAACCTGCGCACTGTAGCTGTTGTTGGCCAACACACACCACCGAACGTGACGGCGGCTCCTGACTACCAACACAACCGCGGCGGGGGAGGCAGCCATTGCACTCGCGCTCACCCAGCGGCCCACCACTAAATTCGTTCTACCTTACTCTCAGCAGGCCATCCGCAATTATATTCGCGGTAAGATCTCTCCCATGGCATTGCAGATTCTCTCCTAAAATCCTCCAACCGACATTGTGACGCTGTTGTGGACACAAACCCACACAGGCATACGCGCTAATAAAATGGTGCACGTACGTGCTCGCGAACGTGTTCACCGGTTCGCAATTTTCGATACGCCTACACGCGATACCCCTGCAGGCAAGCCAACGTCCCTCCTGCAACACAGGGAAATTGTCCTGCAATACCGCCTTCTCTGCCACCGATATCCACTCCCGCACTGGCAAGTCTCCCTGGGGCAGGCAAGACGCTATGCATCCTACACACACACACTTTCCCATACAGAACACAATTGATACACAGTGATTCCCACCTCATTACTGCCCCTTCCCGCCCAGCCTGTGGGGCATTCTACACTCACTACCGGTCCCTCTGCGAATGTCCCGCAGACCCATACACACCCGTTCTCTCCCCTGACCTCTGGGAGCAGAAGTTGCGCGACCCGGGGGAGTCGGGCCAAGTCCCGAACCCTGGTGGTCACGGCGGCCCTCTGGGATCCAGAAGGAAGAAATAACGTCTTCCTTCCTTGCCTCCTCTACCCCCGATACCTGATCCCGAAGGACGGAATAACGTCTTCCTTCCTTGCCTCCTCCACCCCCAATACCTGATCCCGAAGAACGAAATAACGTCTTCCTTTCTTGCCTCCTCTACCCCAATACCTGATCCCGAAGGACGGAATAACGTCCTCCTTCCTTGCCTCCTCCACCCGCAATACCTGATCCAAAAGGACTAAATAACGTCTTCCTTCCTTGCCTCCTCTACCCCCAATACCTGATCCCGAAGCGACGAATTGCCTCCTCACCCTCAATACCTGATCCCGAAGGACGGAATAACGCCTTCCTTCCTTGCCTCCTCCACCCCCAATACCTGATCCCGAAGTACGAAATAACGTCTTCCTTCCTTGCATCCTCGACCTCAATACCTGATCCCAAAGGACGGAATAACGCCTTCCTTCCTTGGCTCCCCCACCCCCAATACCTGATCCCGAAGGACGTAATAACGTCTTCCTTCCTTGCCTCATCCACCCCCAATACCTGATCCCGAAGGACGGAATAACGTCTTCCTTCCTTCTCAGTAGCCACTCTCTTTTCCTGATGTTACATCTGTTGTCGGTTCTCCGCTTTTGATGCCCAGCGAAAGTGCAATGATGCCTTTAAACCGACTTTGTTCTCCGATAAGGGGTGGTTACTTCTTATCCGTCAGCGTTACTCCTGTCATCCTTCTCTGCAAGTCTCGTTTGGCTCATCTTATTTGTCTTTCAAGTTGGGTAATAAGGCGCCTAAGTCGTCGCTGCCTACGTCGATGGGTGGGCTTTTGCAACTCTCGTCATCGCCGTGTTGGATGCCGGGCGGAGAAATCGGGACGGAGAAACCATAACTGATGCGTTGCTATAAGCCTAAGCTATGGCAGCTTTCAGTCATGGCTGTGGGTTTGTTTACCCAGAATTTTTGTTTCCTTCATATTAAGACTAATTGGAAGCACATTTCCGGCTATAGTGTTAATAAAACCACTAAAAACGACGCGTTGTTTACGGGTTGGAGTTTGAAAACCTTCTACATGGTAACAAATCATACATAAATAAATGGAGAAACATATATTTTTCCTTAGGAAGAACTACAGTGAAGCATGCACAAACATACGATCATGTTGTTTGCTTGCATATTCTGCCAGATTTTGCCTTGAACCCCTGGGTAAGTCCGGAGCAATTTTTCAGGAATACTTGTGCATTACCATTACGCAAAATTGTTGCCTCGAATATACCCGGGCTAACTGGCCTTGACTTACATTCATACGGAGTGCGACATACCAATTAGTTATTTCTTGGTATTGGAAATATTCGTTTGCTAGGCGGATATCAGATCCCCATCCGGAAACAGAAAGTCCATGACAGCTGGTTAAAAGACGCGTACAAGATGCTGCTTCGAAAGATTTCAGTAGCTCTCAAGGTAAAACAACAAAAAAAGAAGTGAACAGAGTTCTGTCGACTAATTATTTTTACTTATTGGATCGTAATCTTCGGGTAAACTAGCATTTGTTACCAGAGAGAATTTAGAGCTCTTTTCCTGCTGCAGCTGGAAGACCAGCGAAGGTTTACTTGTGGATTTGAGGTGTGGATGAAGTAACAATGTTTATTGAATAAACACTGTTACAGTTAACTCAGAATACTTCTTTTATTATTCGGTTCTGAATAGTTACAATAAAACAAGAGTTACAGCCATTTTCTGTAACAGTTAACTCAACTGTTAACTTTTATTATTCTCTTCTGGATAGTTACAATAAAACAAGAGTTACAGGCATTTTCTGTAAACACTGTTACAGTTTACTGAAAAGGGTTATTTTATTATTAGTTTCTGGGTAGTTAATAAAACAAGAGTAACATCCATTTTCTGTAAACACTGTTACAAGTTAACTCAAAATAGTTCTCATTTTTCATTTCCGGGTAGTTACAATAAAACTAGATTTACATCCATTTTCTGTAGCAATACTCCCTCTGTAGGCGCCAAGTATTTACAGCAGACGGGAATTCTGTAACGCTTACAACTTCTCGGCGGACTAATTACGAGAAGAGTCGTCTTAGTGACCAATTTGGGTACAATTGTTATCAACATACCTATATTAGTTTGAGACCTACAGAGAATTTTATGCTACCTCTGGAGCGAGCACGTGGGTCTATAGCGAGTGCGTGCAATTCGTTGTCGTCGAGACCCGATGAACTCGCGCAACCTTGGGCAGAACTTAGCGCAAGACATGATCGCTGTAACAACAGTCCTACGACAGATACGACTGAAGTCAACTTACGGAAGCTGCTGACATTCCGAACGTGCTCGAGAAAGCTGGCCATTTTCTCTCGCTTGAAGCATCCCCTGAAGCAGTCGCATGGCGTACCATGGAACGTGCCCAGAACAGTGCCATTTTTGTCGAACTCAATATCAGATTCCAGGGCGTTGGAGCCCCTCGCCAAGTACTCATCCACCTCTTCAATAGAGTTCACCATGTGGCCAATGATAAAGAAAGGCCGCCGGATATGACCGTGGCCCACTGTCTTCAGGTCGTCGCGGCCTACGGTGATGGGTGGGCTTTTGCAACTCTGGTCATCGCCGTGTTGGATGCCGAGACCTGGCACGAGCTCCTTTGAGGAAACAAAAAACAGTTAGCTTTGTCCTGCTTCAAACGCTTAGTCCCTGTCAAAATTGGCTCCAGTAACTGACTTTTATGTAAGGTCAAATTATTATGGTTTAAATGCATAGCATTTGAAGGCAAATTTCAAGGCACGTTTTAAGGCGGCTCTGCTCAGCCGTGCTTCTACCTAATTTGTTGTATTCCTTTTTATGCGGGGCACATTTGTCCAGAAAAGAACTTAACAGACCCAGTCACTATATGGTTGCGATTGGAAATCCGAGTGTCGTTGCAAAAAGGGAACAATACATAAGAAAAATTCACTGCCCTTACACTCTGTCAAGAAGGATGACCATCGAAGCTTTGGTGCCTAATGCTAGAGTTGTCTTTGCGGCTAATTTTCATATAAGTTGTTTTCGGATAGTAATGGCAAAATAACAGTTACAGCTCTTTTCTGTAACTATACCACCTCCTTATAGATTGCCTTGTATTGATAGCAGACCGTAATTCTGCAACATTATCAAGTTCATTGTGGCCTAACTCATCATGACAAGCAATGAAACTTGGCGTAATGGTAGAGTCGCATTAGCGGCTAATCGTCGTATAATTGGTTTCTGAATACTTTGGATGGCACACGAATTAGCGCTGTTTTCTGCAATCATATTCCCTCCATTGCTGGTCATTCTTCACTGGGAAACACACTATGAGAAAAGCCATCATACAAAAACTAAGGTAACACCCATCCTCTTGAAGTAGGCGCCACTTGTAAGCACAAATGCATAGCTCACAAGACATTTTTCCTTTGGCAATAAACGCCTTTATTCATAATATATAAAGGCATGTGGAGCTATTTTATTTTATAATGATTGTCTGCTATACTAGGAACCGGTTTTTGCGGGGCGGAGAAACCAGCTCCAGAAAAGCGTGACACAATACCAGCACAGACTGTATCCACGTCTAGCCCCAGGACAGCTTCACTGTTTAAAGAATCAACGCGTCCATTGTTATAGGAGTAATATAGTATTATTACCAAGTTTAAACCGAATACACAATGGACTCCCGTTAAGAAGAAGTCGAAGTGACCAGGAAAATTCGTTCGCATTATAAGAAATTCGTCTTAAACGGAGGTTTTTTGCATTGTGGACGGGACAAGAGAGCAGAAGTGCTGTCCTTCTAAGCCATAGAGTTCCGTCTTCACCGGAGTCTACTCTAAATAGACAAAGTTGAGCAAAGTTATAAATAGATACAACTTTAACCGATGATATCCTAACCCGCCCTTTGGGAGAGGGCTTGAAGGCGATCAGGACGACATACTTTCGAGCACTTGGGCGGTTTCGCTCGTTAATTGCGAAAGAAATCGCTCTGCGTTCGGACGGAATAGCTGCCTTTTGTGACGGCTACCGCGGAGTTTCTCAGCGCTTTTGTGCAGTTTGTAAACGCATCTCCACCCTGGTAACAGTTGTTACCTGGTAACAGTCTTGATAGGGGTGCCAAAGTCTCGATCCCATACAGGTGTACGTGTTTCCAAGTGAGCGCAGCCAAGTGACCAATTGCGTTATCTACGAACACATTTCATGTAGTGGTTTCCTTTGAGGATGCATCTAGGCACGTTTTTGCTTTCTCTACCAGCCAATGGTTCTTTCGAAGCGTGCGGACTACTTCGAGGAGGGGACTCGGGCGCAGTTTTCACTAGTAATTAAAGTAAAAGTTCCTAGTTCCTTGACAGCCTAGGTAGCGCCACAGGAAAAGTGTCAGTTTCAATTTGCTCGCCGCACTAGTTTTTTTTTGCCTGGTCGGTGTTCTCCGTTCCAATCCCTCCGAGCCATGTGAGTCGGCGGCGGGTCAATGGGTAGACTTCGCAAGCGTGTGGCTTCTTTCGCGTACGAGGTACGAGTGTAGCGACTAGTTCCGTCAGCACTGAACCTTCTACTTCTAGTCTCTGGGGCTTGTAGCGTGCGGCAAGCTGTTTAGAGCGGAGGCGTTGGTTGTGAGCACGGCCTTCGCCCGGCTGTGTAGAGGGGGACAGATAAGGCACTGGGGCATTCGTAGAGGATGTGGTCTACTGTTTCGCTGGGGGCTCCGCAGCCGGCACCTCGGGTCGGACCCGAACAGTTCGTGTCGGCGCTGTTGTGTAAGGAGCGACCCGGTTTTAGCTTGAAAGAAAAGGCCGCTTTCTCGGTCTCCTCACTAGAACGGCCGTTGTTGTGGCTCACGGAGCACTCTGTAGAGGGCGCGGCGAATTAGTCCAGCGTTGCCCGCGCGGAGGTGCCCGCTCGCCGGCGGGCACGTCGGCAGTACGGCATTCGCGTATGCTTTCGCCAAGGTTGTTTTGGCCTGTTTTGGCGGAGCTTCGCGTCCATTGCGGGCTTCCTTCACACGGCTTTATTAACTTGTTCGAGAGCACCTCCTGGGTAACCCGGACCCACGGAATTAAGTGGTCGTACGGCAAAGATACGTTAAGATTGGTTTGAAGGATGAGAACACAAAATGTGGAGACCACATACAGACATCTGGCCACTAGCGAAACGCTACCTTTTGCGCACTGCTTGCCATGAATGGGACCTAGTTTTGTAAATTGATCAAGGCCAATTCGGTTGTGTTATAAGATATATTACAAAAGGCGGAAGGGGCAACTGGTCCTGAAAAATAGCGATGATAAAAGTTGCCCCAGCTTTCTCGCAATCCTCAAACTTACTAAACTAAATAGTTTAAATCGATATAAAGGGAATCACTAAGCTCACATGCCGAATTGTTTCCATGTCTACGATTGGGCCGCGCGGTGGTGTAGCCCCAAGCTAGCACACCAGGATGGCTACGTTCCGCTGTCTCACCCCTCGAAAGACCCTCCTCTCCGTTTTCTCTCCTCCGATGCACGGCCGTGCTACGGCTGCGGCGTGGGCTGCTCTAGCCCGGCCGTGGCCGACGCTTCTGGCTTGCGTTCGCCATGCCGCCCCCGCGAAATTCATCTAACGGCTGGCAGAATCCTTAGTTTCACTCTTTGTAGAGCCCCGTTGTGAATTCAAGTGGTGTAGCATGGGGAATTGTTGTACGTGTGGTGTAAATCTTTGGTTTCCAACCCCCCTCACAGCGTGGATTGGAGCCAATTTTTTTTATGCCAATAGGGGTTGCTTGTACATGATGGATAGTATTTTTTGTCATGCTTATAATCTGCTCATCACATCTTTTTGTATAGTAAAGGGAATTTCCGGCAGTCTTATTGCCTTTAAGTACGCTTTAGCTACCATGTTGTAGGTTTTTGCAAATTTGTCATTTTTACGTCGGTTTCTGGTGCTCGCTGGATATTTTTACCCCGCATTTTTTAGTTCAGTGTTCTGTGATTCGCATTTTTTTCTATATTGCTGGTATTATTTTCTTTAGGCTGTCTTGGGCTCTTCATATAGCTCAGCAAAGAGATGGCTCGGCTACCTGCGGTAAGCATATATATGCAGGTTGTTTCTTAATATAAATTGGGCTGCTTCGGTTCCATGTAAGTTACTGTTTACAGGCATTTATTTCAGCTCCAGTGGTTTCACATACTTTGGGTATGCGTATGCTGTGATGTAACCGTCATAGGTAGCTCAGACGACCGCGGGTTGTGCGGAATAGGAAACGTCTAAGCGAATTCCGTAGCGCTCACTCGAGACCGCTCCACCCTCCACGGAGTTTCAAAGTAGGCGTTCCGTCAGCTCTGCAACGACGCTTGCTAATGATGAGGGCGTTGACACCCCTTGTCATTTTTTTCTCACTTTGGAACCTTGTATGGCACACAAATGACATCGATGTCGACCACCGGATCAGTCTGTTTGACCGTGCCAACGCTCACAACACGTCAAATGTTGAAGTCAAGCTATACCATTTGATCATTTACCTCAAGTGCACGATACGCCTGTGGTTCTATCCATACTAGAAAGAGTTGACAACCTGGGAAGTGTGCGCAAAGCAGCGGTGGAACGTGTTCGTCAAGACACTAAGTCGCCAACTTGCTCCTCAAAGGAGCTTCCGTCGCGCGGCCATCCCCGTTTGAGAGACGGCGTGTTATACCAATTGGTGGCTCTGCCCCTCCCTCGAGCTGATGCAACTCGTCGTCATCCGTTGCATTGGCCATTGTTTCGTCAAGAGCTGCTCACGCTCTCTCTTAGTGATGTAATCAGCGGGGAGGCTGAGGGTTTACACGTCGGGTGAGGGGCTGCTTCAGCTAGTCGGCAGAAGACGTTCGGTAATTGCTAGTGCTGATGACGCCACAAGTGCGGTAGATCGGCGAAGCCATATCAGTGATTGTACGGAAGGCGATTTCCTGGGTGGACAGGCACAAAAGATGTTGCATAAACTACCTCCGTATCAAGGAACTAGCGCCCAGACGGAGTAACCGTACGTCTTTATTCCTAGACGAAACAACTGCTGGTGGTGATGACGATGTTGTGCCGAGTGACACTGCCTGCTTTTTGGACATCTCCCTTTTTAACTAATACCACCCAAAAGACATCCTACGGTTTCTACCACAGGTCAGATGATCGGCAGGGGGCTTGGTTACAAAAAAAGTGCTTGCTATCTCGCACACCATGCCTCACAGGATGAATGCTAAGAGCTTTATAATTCGCACAAGTCCATCAGTACGCAGCGTGAGATGACCTCAGCTCATTGCGATCAGCCTCCCAAGGTTGAGCGACGGCACTGAACCTATCAGCCTCACTTGAAAATTAATTATTCTTTCAATGTCACCATCATCATCATCGTTTCAACGTTACACGCGAGAAACACTAAGCGATCATAAGCACAATTTTGATTTCACAAACGGTGCCGTGTTTTGCGCTTCGTGATCCCACACAAAACCACCAAGTTTCCCATGGCTTCCTTTATAGTCTTCCTTGAAAAAGTCTCATTTTTTGCGCGAGTCACAGAAGTCATCTAGCCAAACACAGTGGACGCGGGAGCGTGTGTACACCAAGGTGTGACTTAGAGGGGCCGAGAAGAGAAAACACAAGTTTAGTTCATTCCAAAGACTGCCTCGATAGAATCATACTGACACCACTTTTAGGGCTAACTTCGCTCAAATAAGCTGGCATAATTAGGAAAAAGTGGAATGGCATGCGACCCACTAGCTCACTTTCCCGCAACAGAACCTATGTTGTCATACCAGCCAGCTCTGCGATTGGCGGATGCCCGCAAAAGCAAACGCAAGTTAGGCGGTGATTATAATCTTGCAGCGCGAGCTATTTTCGCTTAAACATAATGCTTATATTTATTTTAAAGAATCAAGAATCTTGGAGTAAAACAGTTACGAAAGTGCACAGAAAAATAGAAGTACCAGAGCGGCCTGTTCGTGGTACTGCGCACACTAGGCTTGTTATAGCTGCGAAGCAGTATTGCACTTTCGGGTTGTCTGACACGACATTCGCCGATTGGCGTAAGCTAAATCGTCTAACGCTACCCTGTTTGCCGAGTTATAACTCATGTTTCACAAAACGAGTATTCTACCGTAACAAAACTTAAGCTCCAATCCACGCTCTGAAGGTGGTTGGAAAGCAAAGCTTTAAACGACACTCAGAACAATTGGCCATGCGACGTCACTTGAATTCACACACATGGCTTTACAAAGAGCAAAACCAGAGATTCTGCCAGCCGTTACCTGTAATTAGCGGGGGCGGCTTCCCGAAAACAGCAGCAGCGTCGGCCGCGGCCGGGCTAGAGCGACGGACGCCGCCGCTGTAGCCCAGACGTGAGTCAGGAGAAAGAAAACGGAGAGAAGCGTCTTTCGAAGGGTGACACAGCGGAACCTAGCCATCCTGATGTGCTAGCTTGGGGCTAAACCACCGTGCGTCACAAGCGCAGACATGGCAACAATTCGGCATGTGAACCTTCTGATTCCCATTTATACCGATTTAAACTAGTTAGTTTAGTAAGTTTGAGAATTTGCGAGGAAGCTGACGGAACTTTTATAATAGCCATTTATCAGGCTTCGCCTTCTGTAATACTTCTTAAAACACAACCGAATTGGTATACAACCAATTACAGAAAACGGAGCCCCATTCGTGGCAAGCAGCGCGCAAAAGGTAGCGTTTCTTTAGCGGCGACATGTTTGTATGTGGTTTGTACATTTTGTTTTCCCCGCCTGCAAACCAATCCTAAACGTATGTTTGCCGTACGACCACTTAATTCCGTCGGGTGCGGGTTACCCTGGAGGTGCTGTCGCACACGTTAATCAAGCCTTGCGGAGTTCAGCGCACAGTGGACCGAAGCTGCACCAAAACAGGCCCAGAACAACCGTCGCTAAAGCAGACTACAAAGCCGTCCATCGACGCGCCCGCTGATGACAAGAGGCAGTTCCGCGCGGGGAAGGCTGGGTAACCATTCGCCGTCCCATCTACAGTGTGCTCCGTGAGTGAAACCCTCCGCCCACCCATTCTCCCCTCCGCCGCCGCCTCCGCCACGTGGGAATTTGTTGTCCCACACGCCACGAAAGAACCGTTGGCTGGTAGAGCTATGAAGCTATGAAGCTTTGCTTTAAAATAAGCCATGTGCAAATACGGTCAAAACAAAAGAAAAACGGGCAAAGGCCAGTTACGGTATGGTGGCGCCATTTGGGAGGATTGACGGTAAACAAGGTTTGTATTCTCTGAAACCTAGTGCCGCATTCGGGTTCGCTTGAAGACCTGCTTTAGTGATATCAGCGCAAACGACCTCAAAAACACTGATTTGGCGAGACAATCAAAATTTTAAATGCATTGATTAATTATTAGTGACTAAAGCATCGTTTTTGGCGGACAAGCGCTGGGGACTACAAAACACCAAATCTTATAAATAAAACAGATTTGTACATTGGCTGCATGGTCCCCTTTTAAAGAAGCAGAAAAAGTCGGTGACCTTTATCCAAACGGCCACACTTGTAGGCGACCAGTTAACTGTCTGGATAGAAGCACCTGATTACCTCTCCATGAACACCGTCGCTTCTTACTCTGGAAGCATTTTTGCAATTTTCTTCTGTTTTTAAACAAAAAAAAACACGATTGTTTCTTTCCCATGGTAGTTAATTGTCCTAAATATAGCGGTAAAATTTCATCACGTACTAGATGACGAATACATCTGCGGCTCGCGTTACAACCTGGCCGATTAATTTGCTGAAACTTGTCGTATTTGTTATAACGATCCCCAGGTTAAAATATATAGGTTTATCATCTATAAACGGAAGTCACCAGTCGTTTTCACACACGTGCAATTCAGTTCACCAGTCGACTTCTTCTTATATATCTTCATTCAATGGTGCATTTTAATAACTCTCCCCTCACCTTATGGGTGTTTAAGCGACATAGTGTTGTCTGTTGTAGAGGTGCAGTTTAGTCTTGTGACGGGTCGTGCAAACTTGTTTAAACTCATGTAAATTATCTTTCAATACACAGCAACCATTCCTGCATATTTAAGACAACGTACACGAGTATTTACGTGGAAATTTCCTTTTACAGGGGCTTGAAAACGCCTCTAAAATAACCTGCAGCCCCTCCCCTATACGGCAAGTAAACAGTAGTAATCCACCGATTTTCCTTCAGTTAAAACGTTACAACTCTTAAGGTTTGTCTTCTACAAAACGCTGGGGTTCAGCATCACTAATCCAGATAACCAACTTTTGTTTTTGGAAGTCGATTTCAAGAAGTTATGCGGAAGATAGAAACTTGTGATTACGCCGATCTATATGAAATCGGAAAAATGCAGTAAGAAAATGTTTTAGCCATCTTTACCAAGCACGTCGCAGCACTGTAGTCACATTCCGGTCCAACGTTACCATTCGCGAACCGTTATAGTTTGGAGAGAGGTTTTTTGAAAGTGCTTTTGTCAGAAAAATCTAGGCATGTAACTTGACCCTTAAATAATTTTTTTTGCATTTTCTATATATCTTGACCACCTGCCCTACGGAGGAGTCTGGGTTTGGGGGAAATATAATTAAATAAAGTTAAACCCTGCCATTAACCATATTGTATCGGGGTGTCCTTGCCCGCATATTTTTAGCGGAAGACATTAAAGGAACACATAAGATTCTTCAAACCAGGTACGGAGCTGATACAATGTGTTTTATACCTTGAGGAGTCCTGCCGCTTTCTTAATTTTGCTTTCCACCACACGAAGGACAGGAGATTGGAGAGCACCAACGGGATCTGTAATCTAAACAAAATGGTGTCGTTAGGTGTGCGGAATAATCGTCAGAAGAAAAAAATGGCTCCAATCCACGCTGTGAAGGTGGCTGGCAAGCATAGCTTTAAAAAACACCCTTAACAATTGCCCATGCGACGTTACTTGAATTCACACATTTGGCTCTACAAAGAGGGCAATGAGAGATTCTGGCAGCCGTTACTTGGAATTCGCGGGGGCGGTGTCCCGAACGAAGCCGCGCGGCCATGGCCTGGGCTAGAGCGGTGGACGAGCCGCCGTAGCCCGGCCGTGCGTCGGCAGAAAGAAAACGGACAGGAGTGTCTTTCGAAGGGTGAGACAGCGGAACCTAGCCATCTTGATGTGCTAATTCGGGGCTACAGTACCGCGCGACACAAGCGTGGGTACCTAAAAATTCGGCATGGGAGCTTAATGATTCCCATTTATACCGATTTAAACGTTTAGGTAAGTTTGAGATTGCGAGAAAGCTGAGGGAACTTTTATAATCGCTATTTATCAGCCCAGTTGCCCGTTTCGCCTTTTGTAATGCCAGGGTACGCAAACTGCGTAAGTTATTGTGGCAGCACTTCGCTGATGTAAGAAAAAAATGGACGTAAAATACGACTTCACCGCGACTACCTTCAGGTAGATAGCGTTCGATAACATGGGACGACGCAAAGTCCGCTATCGCTAAGGCCCCACAAAATTTCTCTCAAATAGTACACGGCTTCACTACTGCTGGAGGCGTCAGAAACGCACTCGGAAAAAGCACTGCAATCCATCAGCTTATTAGAACCTTTCACGATTTTAATGTAACGCGGAGTTGCTTAGTGAATAAAATTACTGACTTTCACTGGCTCGTTGAATGTTACCACCCTTCAGTCATGGGCGTGACGGAAACTTGGCTTAATGACTCGATTGATGACGGGGAATATACTCTGCCTGGATGCGTAGTACTGCGAAAAGACAGAAGTTCTCGGCGTGGCGGGGGTGTGGCGCTATTCATTCAGAATAACATCGAATTTTGCTTGCTTTCTGATCTACCCGAAACAAATCAATTTGGTGCAAGGTTTAAATTGAAAGACTTGGCTATAGTTATCGGAGGAATAGACCGTTCTCCGAATTCCAGTGATATATTTGGCCTTGTTATTGATTACATAGCAGAACACAGGTTCTACGAATCTAGGCTTGTGATGACTGGTGATTTCAACACCCCCTGCATTGATTGGACGAATCTTACCTCAACCGGGCGCGCGAAAATTGATCTGTGACTCTTTAATAATACATAGCAGTATCTATGACCTAACCCAACTAATAGAGGCCCCAACGCGAGAGAAATTCCCTCTTAGATCTTGCCTTCGTCAGTGATGACCTCCTGCAGCGTGGTGTCAAACAACAAATAGTTGGTTTGTCAGACCACCGGGATGTCCTAGTAGACTTCAACGTCACGTGTGAGCAGAGCAGGCCATCTTACAGAACTGTGGCCGACTTCAGCCGCGCTGACGATGCTTCAATTGTTTCTACTCTGGCTTCTTATTTTGACAGGTTTTTATTTTCTAGCTCGAGTCTGTCGGTTGATGCTTTGATGCAATCAATTTTGCAATATTGCCACTGAATGTATGGGAAATTGTTCCAAACAAATGTGTCCAACTGCCACCGAAAACGCCCCTGGTGCACCCGTGAAATCGTACAGCTTATACGTCGTATCAAGCGGTTCACGCAGGCGCTGTCCACCGTACGATCGAAATCAAAATGGCCAGTTATCTTTTATGAAATCTTCCTTAAAGGCCAAGATGAAGGAGGCAAACGAATTTATTACAACCACATGCTATCGACATTCATGAAGGAAAACCCATCAAAGTTTTGGAATACGATTTGCCCCATCCGTAGCGATGCACAGTCTTTCATCGACGATAAACCATGCTCTCAGGCCAGTGTTATCTCCGAGGCCTTTAATAATTTTTTCAAATCCGTGTTTGTCTCTGAAAATGGGGTAATCCCTAATTTTCATGCTCCCAGCATTTAAGGGTGTTTCCTGAGCTAGAGATTACTTCCGCTGGAGTTCATAACCTCTTGTTAAGCATAGACACAGCCAAGAGTGCCGGCCCTGACAGCATTCCAAATTTTTTTTGAAAAGGTACTCTGAATGGTCCTCCGACTATTGAACCCTTATTTTCAGAAGATCGCTTGACTCAGCCTCTGTCCCTGGTTTGTGGAAAACAGCCAATGTGGTACCGGTGTTTAGAGCTAGCAACAAGCAATTATTTCCAAATTACAGGCCAATTTCATTATTATCTACATGCTGTAAGCTATTAGAGCATTTATGCACAAGAACTTGTCCAGTGCCTCAGTGAAAATGGTGTGCTAACACGGTACCAACACTGTTTCGCGCAGACGCTCTACCGTCATGCAGCTGCTTGAGTTCACGCACGACATTGCTCAGAACTTAACAAACAGGGTCAATTGATGCGATGTTCATTCACTACTCTAAAGCGTTTCGATAAGGTCTGTTTCAGCACGAAAACTTCTGCACAAATTACGGAACACTTCTTGGAAACAGTAAATTGCTCTCATGGTTTGAAGATTATTTGCACTCAAGATCACAGTTCGTTACAGTTAACAACAGAGGTTCATAACGAGTGCAAGTTTCATCAGGCGTGCCACAAGGCTCGGTTCTTGGGCCGTCATTATATATTATTTACATTAATGACGTCGTTGAAATTACTTGTGGCACGCCTGTTAAATTGAGGTTGTATGCGAATGACTGTGTTTTGTATTGCAATGTCAGAAACGTTGAAGATCAGCGGTGTCTGAATGATGTGTTTTCCAAGTTTTGCGCATGAGCAGGGACTGGCAAATGGAGATTAATTTTAACAAAACAGTTGCGATGACTTTCACTAACAAAAAACAGCCTTGTCATTTCACTGCCGGTTACGCAGGAGAACAATTAACTAATGTCGATAAGATTAAATATCTCGGTGTCACTTTCACACCAACCCTGAAATGTAGCAAACACATTGACCTTATCTGTGTGAAGGCGCTCCGGAAGCTTGCCTACTTAAACGCACTCTCAAAAATTATACTACACCTTGTAAAATAACTGCTTACACAGGACGGAATAACTGCCCTTATCCGTCCTGTGCTTGAGTACGCTTCAGTTATTATGATCGCTGTGATGAATGGCCACGCGAGCGGTTGACCGCGCCATTGAAACAGCAGGATATGCAGCAACGACGACGAGGAAGACCAGCCGCGCGGTGTCGGGATCGCGAGGGCTCGAACGACGACGGCTCTAAGGCAAGCGGCGGAACAGGGCGCGGTTCGTGGGAACAACCCCGTGGGACGCCTGGTCCAAGGGCCACCTGAAACAAGACCATTGCCACCCTTCGTCAAGGCTCGAGAGCGCGCGTCTGTCCACGCGCCGTCATCGTGGTAATGGTGCACCAATTGCTGACACTCCGTTCCGGCTGTCGGTGCTGCCGCTTCTGCTGTTGAGCCGCCAGAACCACATCGCGACGGAATGTGAGCACAATCGCTACCGGGCATTGCCCTCAGACCTCCCGAATTGCCAGAGTATATTGTGTACCGGCAGACTCTGTGTGCTTTTCCCATCGCATCTTATGCTCCCGTCGTGTGCCTTGTTATTCAATCTCGTGAAATATACGTCAACGTGTTAAACAGCGTTCGTCTCCGCCTGCGTGGTCCTTGGCCCATTAATAAGAGTCGCCTTACTTTAAATGTGATATTGCTAAGATTGAATGCTGTTCAACAGAAGGCAATTAGGTTGATATTCCGTCGCTCCGATCGCAACTTTTCCCCAACATTTCAGCTGAGGAAACTGTCACTTCGGCCCTTATCTCACCGGCGCGAATGTGACAGGATTGCTTGATGCACAAGATTGTACATGGTTCCACTTGTTTGTTTAACCAAACCAATTTCTTTCGTATGCTGCTCGCGGCACGCAACAAGACGCACTGATCCCTTGAATATTGTCCCCTTTAGAGCGGAATTGGCTTATTTTAAGTATTCTTTTTTTCCGCAAACAATCGAACGATGGAACAATCTAGAGCCATCCCTCCGACGTTTGCCCGCTGAACTGTTTCTGAAAGACTTGCTTAATATGACCCGTGATATTATAAATTTAGGTGGTTTTTTTATGTGTATATGTGTGATGTAACATTTTGTTATATGTGTACATTTTACAGTCTTTATACTTTGTATCTGTCGTGTATATATATTTTATGCAACTTTTACACTCCTGCTAAGTCCCTCGTTGAGACAGCAGTATTTCTATTT
>JABSTR010000539.1:0-72174 GCA_013339765.2 Haemaphysalis longicornis | reverse complement strand
CAAGCTAAGTACAGTTAGCATTAACCTCGTGAAGAAAAGACAGTTTTAAATGTCTTAAAATTAACAGGTGAACCATTCGACGCATGTAGCATTTCAAGGTTGCAAGTGTCATGTTAGTTTCGGTCACGAGACACCCATAAGCTTCAGAGGACTAAAACCATTACATCTAATGGCTCACATGTAAATATTGAGAAGAGCACTCTCTGAGTTTCTTTTTAGAATTGAGAAACAGATAACAAGTCAACTACAGTTAGCATGAACCTCGTGAAGAAAAGACAGTTTTAAATGTCTTAAAATTAACAGGTGAACGATTCGACGCATATAGCATTTCAAGGTTGCAAGTGTCATGTTAGTTTCGGTCACGAGACACCCATAAGCTTCAGATGACTAAAACCTGAGTATGGTTCACGCCTATTTGATGCTAAAGGGTGAGGTGACTGAATGCGTCCGAAATTCTAAGTTGATTTATGTCGAGTTTGTGTTTAATTTTTAATTGTGTTTGAATGAGGTGACTGAATGGGTCCGAAATATTAAGTTGCTATGCCCCATTTGTGTTGAACTTCTCAATGTGTTTGCCAGTTTGTAGCCGCCGTCATGTCCACTGCGCTAGAGAATCAGGGGACGCCGCATTTCCAGCAACGCATGCTACGTTACAACACACAGGCTGCTGAAGATGCCGGTGAGTCCTATGGGTTTGAGTGAGCCTGTGGTGGTGTGGGAAGTGGGTCGAGGCGCGTGCTGAAATAATTTGACCATCCATTAGCACCCGTTCCCCCCATACCAAGGCGGTGAGCAATGGGCGAGAGCGTTTGGCAGCAAGGATTCGGCGGTGTAACATGCCATCATCCGCCGAGCTCCAAAGGCACTGGGGACCTTTCTCCCTCGGCCACCACCCCTCCCCCGAAGTACGACGTTTCTACCCGGGCCCTACTGGGATCTGCCGAGCTACTACTCCTGAGCTACTACTGAGCCGAGATGTGAGCTCGTAGATGCCGACGCCGGAGTCTCATGCCTTTCCAGAGGCCGCAGGATGTCCTGGGCGGGCCAGTGTTCATGCTTGTAGTTGTAGCTCCTTGCGGCTTCTGCAAGCCGTGGAGGGATGGTTCCTGACGTCGCTTCTACAGGGTTCATGACACAGTTCCACAAGATGTGCTTCTGGTCTGCAGCCTTCCTTCAGCAGAGCTGGCACATGTCGGTCTTCTAAACCTCCCAATATATTCGGTGCTTCAGAGCCGTGGTAAGTAGGAACCCGGTCTAAAGCTGTTTTATTAGCACTGCCTCCCACTGCAAGACCCCGGGTTCACAGGTGCGAAGATCCTACGAGCCAGGCGGTAGGCTTTAATGGTTCCGCCTTAATTCGTCAGTCGGTACTGAGCACCGAACGACGTTGGACGGTCAGTTGCGGGGGCGCGGTTGGTTAGTGCTCGCGCCTCCGCGTGTGCCGTTTTGTTGTGGCTTGCAATCTTACCAGATGCGTCCTTGCCCTCATGCATCGCGATCCACTTGACTCGAACAGTTCTTGCGCCTTCTAGAAGTGCATTGCGTAGCACCTGCAAAGCTTCTTTGCAGATGCGTTCCACGGCATAGTTCCGCACTGCCGTTCTTGAGTCGCTGATCGCCGACTGGCACGCTGCGTCGGCAATCGCCAGGGCGATGGCCACCTCCTCTGCGCGTTCTGCCTCGGTGCACTTGGCGCTTGCCGCCGTCACAGTATCTCCGGTGGTTGCCTCTATGACAACGGCGGCAAAAGCTTCATGTTGATATTCCACCGCATCTACATAGCGGGCGTGGTTATTCTAGGCGTGTACGTCAACGAGGACTTAGCCCTTGCCGCGCTCCTCCCCATGTAGTCAGAGTTCATGATTTTTGGTAGGAGATCTACTCTACTCTGACGACGCATCTCGTCCGGGAGGCTGAGTTTGTTTTCACCTCCGCTCTTTCATCCATATCCTAGGTCCTCTAGGATCTTTCTTCTAGTTTTCATTGTAGATAGACGATTGAGCTGGGCCGGAGGTTGTGCTTCCGCTCTATCCTCGAGCGTAATATGGACTCACGACTGCAGGAAGAGCGGTTAGCTCGTAGATTCCAACAGGAGTAGTGTCGACTCATAGGCGTTTCTATTATGGCGTTGATCTTATTACGCTCCTGCTGTAACCAGTTGTGGTAGGGCGCGACATACGTGATGTGGCTAATAACAAAGAGTGGACTAGTCTGATCAGACTTTCCTCCTTCATGCCAGCTTTCCGTGATGTCACTCGTCGGACGGGCATCCTTGCGGCTGCGGTCCTGGCTGTTATGCGTGTTATGCGAGTCTTCAGTGCCGTTCGATGATCAGCTCGAGTACTCTGATCTTGCTGCCTTCGGGAACAGCTTTACCGGACCGCGTAGGGATCATGATCGTACCTAGTTGTCTGTGCGTGATGGGACTCCTCCGTGGTGTTATAACTAGGAGTTCAAATTTCCTTGGAGAGCAAACAAGTCCTGAGCCCTTCACATATAATTCAGTGGCGTCGACTGCTTCTTGTAGTTTGGTCTCAATGTCACCGTCGCTACCCCTGTTTATCCACAGTCTAATATCCAGGGCATAGATTGTGCGCCGGATCCTTTCTCTGGTGAGTTTGTGGCTCCTCAATCATTACCAGATTGAATAGTAATGGCGACATCATGAACCCTTGCGGAGTGCCATTGCTGCCGAGCTTCTTATCCTCGAGTTGTAAATGATCTTCTCTTAGCTGAGCGGTTCTCCCCGTTAGGAAGTCCTGGGTGTACTTATGGTTCTGCTCAGCCACGTTGAGCTGAGAATCTTGCACCAATATCGCAGAGTCCTTGACGTTATCGAAAAAATTTCTTAGATCAATCCCTACGATCAACTTATTGTCTCTTGAGGCAACAACGTCGTCAATGACTTCGTGCATTAACTGAAGAATCGCATCTTTGGTACTTATTCTCTTCCGCAAGCCCTCAAGAATTTTGTTAAAGCGTTGAGTATTAGTGGAGTTATTTGAAATCGAAATATCGCATTTTCGCATGCAGCACCATTCTGCCTCAATTCGTCCACCTCCTCTTACCGCGCGATCGTGACTGCCCATGATGCCTCGCTTCTCGGTGCCGTCTGCAAGGACATCCGGTGGCGCGCGTGATCTGCTGCGATATTCTTCGCCGCAGGATCACTTTGGGACGGGGTTGTCTGAATTTCTGCGTTCCGTTTGGGCCGTTTTTATCATTTTGTCAATCCTGCAAAGCAAGCAGGAATGGAAATGCTGATTGAAGGAATGGGGCGAGCCGTTTATGCCTCCACACCACGCAGACAAATCACGCCAACACAGAACGACCCTGTCACCGCGCGTTCGTGGCGACGACATGTATTGGTGCATGTTAGTGTGCAAAACATCTGAGCGAACGACTAATGAATCGCCTCAAAATATGGTAGAGAGAACACTACATGCGCTTGGAACCAACGTCGGTTATATACTGCCCAATTGGCCACTCGTTCACACCAATTCCGAGGTTGTTCGTGTTGTGGGGATGTCACACACGCGCGTACACAGGTAGCTGTGTATTCCATTCCGTTATTCTATCGCTTATAATTTAAAACATTAAAACCAGCCGAAGGGTTGCTTGCGGCACCACAAAAGGAATTTTTTAGATTGCGTGGTGCATTCCAATTCCCCCTTCCCTCCCCCTTCTTTCCATGAAAACCCTACCCGACCCTGTGTTTATGAACACTGGAGAAGTACACCGTAACAGACATTAGGAGTGTTCTTGGGAAAGCAGTGTGAGTTTTGGGGCCGTGCGCGCCTGCTTCTTTATTCGACTATGCAGATAACACAAAACAAATATTCCACCCTCGTTTTATACCGTGACTGCGTGGAGCCCCTTTCCTCCGTATAAAGGCTGTTCGTTCTTTTTTGCGTGCTCAGTGCTGCCAGTGGACACATGTGAACGGTTTGCGTGCTGGCCGCGGCCCTTTATTACCCTGAATCCCCCCCCCCCTAGGCTACCTTGTCTCTTGTTTCAGTGGATGGGAGGACACTATGCTTACTCTATGTGAAAACACACCAACTTTGCAAGATACACACATCAGTATTTCGTCCTCTGAAAGCCCAATTGCCTTTTTATATACACAAAGCAGGAGTTTAAAGTTGAAGAAATCCGGCCAATGACTTAAACAATGCATTGAAGTTAGGTATAGTATTTCTACAGTTCAACCGAAAAGCTTTGTTTGGATTCACGCATATGATTCACCAACCATACGGTGACTGAGGCCTCTGTCAGGCCACATTCGCCTTTAGTCTCGGCCTCCCCTTGTTTTTTGCCAAGAAATAAAAAATCAAATAAAATCAAATGTTACTTAGAAGGCAGAAAAAAACAATATGTCAGGATTTGAACCCGTGGCTGTTAATACACGAGCGCGAGGCGTTATTCCACTGTGCCACGGCACAGTTTTGTTTGTAACTTTATTTACACGAGTAAATATCAGTACAGTGGACATGGGGGCAAGAGATATGACGTGAAAGTGCAAGAGCGCCTAAGGGTAATACGACGGAAACGACCTGCACACTGTAAATCATCGCTGGTATCCAGGAGCAGCACCGTTTCGGCTGAGGCTGCGATTTAGCTCTACGGGAATAGTGCTCGCCACGCTTTTGTTTTACGCTTTCCGCTAAAAACTTCGCTTGATATTGATTCCTTATTTCCTAATAAGCCTTCCGTGACTCTTCCGCTCTTAACTGAGCTTACATGTTCTACAAGCGTAGCTACTATGGCCGCACACGAATATGAAGTGGCAACTCGGGAAACGATTTGTTGTCACTGCGAATTAACGGCCGAAGCGTCGTAAGCCAAAAAACGGATTAGAATTAGCGCGACTGTTCAGTTGTATGACCTTCGTGGACCTTACTATGTTTATTACACTCTAACAACTAACAGAAGGGAGCCGCATTCACACGAATGTTGTCGGGGTGCATGCAGTTGGCGCTTCTCGATCGCTTCCTGAAGACCGTTCGGAAAACCGGGATTGCCAGCGTCGTCGGTCAGCGAGCCAACAAGCTATTATAATAACACTGCACCAGGCGGAGTTTCGATCGGCCGACGTGTCTGTGTCGCCGTCGCCATCGTGTGAGACGGCGCTCTATGAACTCGGGAAATCCGCTGCACCGTCGTGTCGTCGTCGTGTCGGCCTAGCCAACGTGACTTAACAAGAATTGTGGTAGTAAAGTAAAAAAAGCTAAAAATGTACTAACACGATACCGTTAAGCGTGCTGCTGGAACCGCTAATTAACGAAAGGCACCTCCACGACACGTCGACGCTAAGCAGACGGCGGTTCTCTTCGGCGGAAGTGAGAGAAAAATCGTCCAATCGCAAGACTTCTGCCTCGTCTATAGGACGCTCTTTAATTCAGCTGGAGGGAGAGGGAACGAGTAGTGCTGCAAGGGGCAGCAGAAAAAAAAGCCATTTGAAAGCCTAAAAAGCAAGCTGAACGCGAAGAAAATCCTGCTGATGGGAAGAAAACGCGGGTGTTTACGATAATGTTGCAGCAACGAAGCGTCTGAGGCGTTCACTTATACTTTAGCGCTTCCGTACCCAGCCTAATTCAATACCGCATGTGTCGTATCATCCAAGGACCTTTGGTGAGTACCGATTGCGTTAATTAGATCGTTGTACGCGGTAATTTCAATGCAGACGTCTCAAAAACGAAAACGCAGAGGTTTACGCGATTTGTGTTGAAGAAATTTGGCTTGCGATGCCACACCGATACGAGCCAATCGTTTATCCAGCAGCGTATGCCCATCGGTTGGCATTTCCCAGATTCTGTCTGCGATGGGAATTACACTGATCAGTGTAGACAGTGTGGAGCAACCGTTACTGACAATGACATTGCAGCTCCAAATTCACCGGGTGCAAAGGCCCTGGCATTTTTTTGGCGCCTTCCATGTCCCGGCAACCGCCGTGCGGAATTCGGTAAATCGAGGATATTTTTTTTTCGTTCCAAGGAAGTTTGCCTTTCAATTTGCCAAACAGAGAAAGATACCCCCGAATCCGCACAAATCGCCCATTATCCCAACGAATTTACTTTTCTGGGTAGTGGTTTGGAATAGTTTAAAAATTTTAGCGTTGCATACCCAATGCTAGGTTGCACCGTGGCAACCTTGCGTGACAAGTGAGAAAGGTTGCGCCGAGAAAAACTTGAGGAAACATTATCTAGTACAGTAAGACTGTACAGTAAGTATAGTCTAGTCTAGTACAGTAAGTACAGTCTAGTACAGTACAGTAAGTACAGTCCAAAACCGAGGAGAAGACCGGCGGTGTCCGTCCGGCCGTTCTTTTGCACTTACTGTCTGGCAGCGAGGAGTACAGTAAGCACACACCACACCACTACTCGCTTCCCCAGTAGTACGGGGATTTAGAGTAAGACGTGGCAGTATCGGGTGCGGTTCCGAGAAGTCTGCCACGTGCCGAGGCGCCGGTGAGGTGGTGCGTAGTGCAGGCGAATGATTCGTCCCCTTCCCATATATCGTTAAACAGTGAGCGTTCTTGCGAAAACAGTAGTTCCGATTATCCGTGCAGGGACCTCATACATCAAATGCAACGATGTCGAAGCTACAGCTCTTGTTTCCGCTGTTTACTTCACAGACGAAAAATACGGCGTTGTGTGCAGTGAGCGAGAAAAAATGCTTCGCAGGCAACCGTCAAGCAGAAAAACTTGTCATAACAGCTTGACATAAAGCGGCCGTATTACTGTGAAACTATGGAAATGTACGGTTCTGTATTTTATGCTTCACGTTTTTTTTAATATCTCAGTTTCGGTCTCTGCACAGCACTGACCGCCATGTTTAACCTTTCAGTCGGTTTCGGGAATTGAAGTCCAGCTCTGTGGCCTCGACCAGCCACCTATCCTGAAAGCATTTTTCGGGGGTTTGTACATCGAAGTAGTCAAGAAACGCCGAGAAAGTAATTGATAATGTGTACGCCCCTACGAGGATGCGTTTTACGGAGATGCCTGTCCGGGAAATGCTCAAACATGTGAGCGATGACACCGAAGCATCTCACGTAACGTCAGGAAATTTAAGGCTGAGCTTCTGCATGCACATTTGCTGGGTCCAAAAAAAGGCGTCGCGGCGTGAAGATTTTAAGCTCGCCAAGAGTCGAACCTTCCAGCTTCAAAGTGCATGCAATCGGCCTGAAAGTGCACAGCATGGATTATACTAAGCCGGAAATTCCAATACCGCGCAGTGTCCGAAAGGCTGTCCACGAAGACATCGATTTCCGAACGTCACTAACACGACCATGTTGTGGATAATCATGTTTCATAGTAGAAAACGTAATTTTGCACTGATGGAGCGCTGTGAAATAATTTCCTGGCGCCGCAGGTTTCTGACGCCGACCAAGGAATTCAGGAAGCAGGGCCTGTGGGAATCGTTTTAGAGGCGCAGCCCCACAGGGGCTAGAGCCGTTGGCGTCTCCTGTCGCCGATGTAAGCATCGTCTCATGTAGGCACGGTATTAAACAGCGGAAACCTCGTTTACCCCTCGTGCTAGAACGTAACGCATACTAAAAAAACACCGGTACCCTCATGTACGCCCAAAAGACAAAAGTCTTTTACAGCAAACTGTATACCTCTAGCCCCGAACGTTTCATTTCCGTTGCAAAAACGCCAAGGCGCCAAGATTACACTATATTCTGCATGCTGCGCTCGTCGTCGGGTTTCACGTTAGTTGATGTGGACCGGGATTTTTTGCCTATTTTCTAACGCACGCACGTTTAGAGTGCCTTCGTATAACGCCTAATGTTAGCATTGAAATTTTATAATCGTAATAGAAAGCATTACATATCAATTACACAAAAAAAAAACAATCTCCTTAGCAACGTGGTTTCTACTGCTGAACGTTTACACAATGGTCCATTTCATGACAACTTTTGTTGGGTAGGGTGCTTGCCAGATTTTGTCAGAATTATTCACTAAATCTCGGCCGTGGGGTTCCATAAGCCAAACCGACACATCTGCCAAAACTGTCGTAACATTTTTGCGGATAGTGCCATCTGGTCACCACTGCAGAAGTGTATCAAAATACACTGTACAGCACTCATTCCCCTGAAGAAGGGGAGGTCCGGCTCCACTGCCGTGAATATTGTCTGTTTTATTTTTCGTAGCCCCTGATGATGGGGACTCCGAATGAAATTTCATGGAATCACTCAAATGTGACACCCAAGCTTACCATGAATCAGAACTGATTGCCAAAAGGAGCAGTAACTTAGAGATTGCTTTTTACTCGATGGTCTCTAAGCAGCTGTTTATGAAAGAGCAGTCAGAATAGGTAACAAAGATAAAAAATATTGATATGAATGATAATAATACTTTTTTTATCATGTTGTCCTTTGCAGTAGTTTTGATTATGTCTAAGGTATGACTTGTGCTTCTGCAGTGAGCTTGTTTACTTGCGTGCACTAACTCGTGCACGCGTTTGTTTTGGTTACTAAGATGATACTTGGTTCAACGCAGGGCACACGAAAGAATACGTGTGGCTGGACAAGACTGACTTCATCTAAGAATGCTTTCCTAAAACACCTGACAGCAGGATAGGGTGCGCCCTCGGTCAAAGGGGCCCGTTTTGATTCTTGCACATGCTAGGTAGGAGCAGTGCAGAAGGTTTCGTCAAAGGGGCTGCTGACTACTTCCTAACAACAAGGCCAACGACGCTTACTGCAACTCAAATCGATAGAAATACCCGGAGAAGTGGTTCCCCGACAATCATTTGCCTATCATTCAAACCAATAGCGTTGTTGTTACAGGCAGTGCACCACAACACAGCGTATTTATTGAAAGAATTAGCAGTGGCCTAAATTGGCTATGCCAGGTTATACGTAGCGTAAGCTAAGGTTAAGCTGGTTATTCATAGCTTTCTGGTTGTCTAGGATTACCTTTATTATCGCGCTTACTGCTGCTTCAATGACACACACATGGTATACGCATTATGTGGCAAATGTATATTTATCAAGCGGCCCCGGCGCCGCATCACCAATCGCCACCGAGCTAAGCTAAGTCGATGTGACAAATGTCTCGATGGCTGGTAAGAAGATCGCGGAGCTCTTGAGGGTCGTGCGATGGAAGGTCCGGGGAAATTATTGTCCCAAACCCCTCTGAATTTTCGAGGTTGTGGTAGTTTTCTTTGTCAACTTGGGCTCTGTCAAGGGCCATGGCAGAAATCTCGCTTGTTATCCAATGGTGAAAGCAGGGAAAGCACTATTCCTTGCGGAAGGACTTGTGTCGAAAGTCCGAAATTTATTAACGGCAGTGTGATTCGATTCTGGGCAACCGTTACGACTGAAAACGGGAGAGCCACGTAGCGGTCAAGCAACATGTCGGTAATTGGTGAAACGAAGTAATCCCCATCCGGCACGGGCGGAGACGAGGTCTGCGGAAGGTATGTCACTGCTTTTGGGGCCAGGTAAATGTGCTCAGTGGAACAAATCGGGGCTGAGGTTCGACATGAGTAGCAAGGGGGCTGTGTAGCTCGAGCCGAAGAACACCCGAGGCGCAATAGATTAGGGCTGCATGGTCCGCGAGAAAGTTCAGGCTGATAATAACGTCATGCCGGCAGGTTTCCAGGACAGAATACATAACAAGGATTTTGTGGCCGGGAGTCCAACACGCGCAGTACACATTCCGGCTACGGGGGTCATCCCACCATCGGCAACTCTCAGAACACGGGACGAAGGAGGCGTGACAACTTTCCGTAGGCGGCGGCAATGACGGACAACTGCGCACCGGCACACTATCGACAGGAAGGGCTAATAAGTTGTCCTCTCCAGGACTGGAGGATTTTCGGGCCAGGTCGGAAGTGCAGCAGCATTCTCAAAAGTGTTCCCTAGAATTAAATACACAGCTAAATATCGTTCTCCAGAAATATAAGGTGCCTCTTCAGCCATGTGAAAAAGCCTGTGTTGTCAACATTGTTTAACCTCTATTCAGTTTCTCGTGGGCAGCGCTAGAGCGCCACTATAAAATCTACTCCCGAATACATCAACGGCGAGAGGCTCCCGCCTCTCCAACTCGCCTAGTTGGTGGCCAGAAGCCTGCATCTACGACACGACTGCGCCCTCTATCGCTGGGTGTGAAAACCAATTTCTGCAAGGCCACCAGGTGTGCAACCAGCTCCCACCCTTGCGTATGAAGTTAGGACAAAAGATGAGGCGAAATGGCGCTTTCAAGGGCGGCCAGATAACGTCACAAGTTCATGGTCTGGCTTAAGCGAGCGGTATCAGTCGCAGGACAAGAAACTACGGGGTAGCCGCGGTCGGATTTTTTCTGCACAGCCCCGATTGAATCCTGGGCGCTATCATTCCGTCTCCCTCTCCTTCGCCATTGCAACTGCGAAGCTTTGTATCCCGCGTTCATTTTCTTGTGACATTATCTGGTCGCTCGCCCACGCTTTCCGCAGTGGGTTGTTTTTCCTCCTACATTACGTTCATGCACGTGTCCCTTCGGCACATGCCACCTAGCAAACGCAGGAAAGGCGTCACCCACAACGGCTTCGAAGTAGAAAAGTTGTTTGCACGTAATGTGAATAATTTTCATGAAAGCGGATGACGCTTAAGGTTTCCCTTTAATCGTAGAACGAGGTAGTAGTACCGTGCTCAGCGATAAGGAATCATCTGTAGTGAATCCGACACAGATATACGGCTGCGCACCCATTACACGTGTATCAGTAAGCAAGCGCACTACGACGTATTGATGCCACGATATAGTCAGGCAAGGCCCGCGTGGTGAAGAGCAGTGGTCGATGCGGGCGTCATGTGGTCCCTCACGTCACAATGAAAGAAAACTAGCCCGTTGAAGCTGACATTTTATAGCGCACTGTGCTACACTTCCTCGACACATGAGTAAAATACATAAAGTTATACTCTCCTGCATGGCACCATACATACACCCAGCCGCACCCCCCGCGCGTAGACACCACTGTACATTCGGCGTGACGAGGCTAACTTCGCAGGAGGAACGTGCTTCATGCCGTATCTCGCGGCGGGTTCGTCCAGGATGACCCCAGCTCGCACATCTGTCGTGGCAGCTTCTTCATATCGGAGGGGTTAAACTGGGTTCCGCAAATGCAATACGAGATTGTTACTCATAGTGAACGTGCCCGACTTTTCTATGCAAGGAGGTCCTTAACATTTGGGGTTAAAACTTCCGTCTCCCGGTATTTATTTCCTGCGATGTCGTTCTACTGCAAGGCAGTATACCTCTAACCAGTTAAGGAAATTTTCGTGTCCGCATCCGCAGAAAACTACAAGGCTACTGCTGGCTACAGAAACAAATATCCCAGGGTACAACCGGATACACCGAGGCTAGACATACAAACTGCTGGCTTCGCGAGGGATTAAACCTCGTCCGAAAAGAAGCGGAGCCAAAGCCCGCCGTCTTACCGACTATGTTACGCCCATACGTGGAGACGGCGAGACCGACTGTGGCTTGGATTCAGCGTCTCGAGAGAGGGACGGCGCTTTGTGGAGGTGACACATAAAACAAGAGTGAGAGGGAGGCAGTGAGAGATGAGACCCCAAAAGCCGGGCATGCCGCCATCCTCTTCACCCTTGAAAAGGTGCTCCTCTCTGTTTCGTGTCAGCCGCCGCGGCTGCGTTGGGGCGCAGGCCCCTGCGAATCCCAAGTAATGGCTGGCAGAGTCTCTAGTTTCAGTCTTTTTGGAGCCGCGGGTGTGAATGCAAGTGACGCCGCACGGGTAATCATTGTGAGCATCGTTTACAGCTTTGCAATCCAACGACATTCACAGCGTGGATCGGATCCAGTTTTTTGTTCGCTGGCCACGTTTCATAAAAGTGCAGGTTGCAACTGAGATAAGACAAATGACATTCAGTCGGCCGTTAATCCCCAGTAAAAGCAAGTTTACAGCAAAGAAAATCTCATGCACCGAACGAAAATAAAAAGGAAAACCACAGCTTGCCTTCTGCCATATAGCTTTTCTTTTTCGTAAACTACAAGTGGCCTTAAGCCAGATGACCGTCATTTGTTATTTATATTTTAATTTGCCATCCTTAATACGCAAAGACAACCTAATAAATAAATGTCAAAGTAACAGCAGATATTTCTAGATACCGGCTGACTCCAAGGTTGGGTCTACGAGACGTTATATTAAGATTTGGGGATAAATCGTGCGTGTCGTTGTCTGATAGCCATAATCCCACACGAATGCCGTGAAATGATGTGTATATTACCCACAATAATAACCAATTGTTGTGTTTAAAACACCACAACATTAGTATTTCTACTACTCTAAAACGTTAACTACACTGCATGTGTGTCTAGGTAACATGAAGTCAAAATGTGGGGAGTACGTTTTCTTACATAAAAAGATGTGACTTACCAATTTCTTTTGAAATTCGGGATTCTAAAAAAGAATTACAACAAATACACAGGATTAGAATGACAAGAAAGGAGATTAGCCATCCATAATATAGTGCACGAAGCTTTGCAATGATCGGAAATGGTTGGATGAGCGACTAGTGACGAAACATTTTATAGAAACCTATTGGGGGTTGCCGGAGAATGCGTAAGCTTTCCTTTCAGCCGCTGTCATGTCCACGGAGCCACTTTAAAGTCGCCTTCACTACAACACATAAACGCACTGCTACGAGGACATCTTCACTGGGCCAAAATAGGGTGACTGATAACAAGCAATGAAGGCCCACGACACTTGAAACAGACGCCTCCATAATACACCGTTGACCCCTACTAGGCGCCAGAAACGGCATCATTTTATAGTCGTCTACACTTCACTACACATCTTTTTTCAGGACATTTTTTCTGGGGATTCTAATCCTTCTTAAACTAAAATTTAAACTCTTTTCGGAATTTTGCATTAATTTCACACTAACTACCTTAATTTCATTCATTTGACTTTAGGTATCATTTAGAACACTCTAGACGCAACCCTTTTATAGTAGGCTTCACTAATTCAGACAGCCGCATTTCTAGGAAGTGCTGTTTTCTGGACACTTTCGGCCGCCTCATAAGACGTTATGAAGGCCTAAAGCCTTTTCATGATGTTAGTAAAACCATTATCTTGCTCATATGGTGTGCAACTCTAGATATTTTTTGACACACGTTTTCAGGTTTAGTGGCCACAGAATGCTTCCGCATTAAAATAAAGCGCGCAAAGAGAATGGTAATAGATACCATTTGCATTCACGTTTACCAGTAACAACAATGGGGCACTGTATTCACAATTTTGTTTTTTTCTGGAAGGGTGTTTCGCATCCATCTCTTAACGAATCTTTAACCAAATTATCGCGGTTTGTAACGAGCTGCATGACATATTTAAACTTACGGAATCACATTTTACGGCGCCGAAGAAATAAGTAGGTTGTGTTGGAATTTGGAGTTTAAAAGAAATGGGGCTTGGGAAATGAACGACAGAAATAATGGTTAAATCGCAGAGCAACTCCTAAAGCTAGATGTACTTCGGAAGCATAAAATACGCTCGCAATCCTGGAGAAATAAATTTCGATGCCACCGCTGCTGAGGCTTCAGTTTATATATGTGGCTTTATGTGAACTCAGGGACGAATTTTGATCTTTGCTAGATTCTTCTGTATTAGTGCTAACGATATTTTTATGTTAAGGGCTTTAACTCTTCTTGGTTATATGACATATACAACGTGGTTTGTGGCAATCTCTGGCAATCTACCTTGCAATTTTTTTTATCCAATCTGAGCTTAGATCAATCACCCCGAAACAACAAGAGTGAGCGTTCAAAATTGCCTAATAGCGTTACCAGATTAAGAGCACGAATATGTAGGCGTTGCGAAGGGCTGGCGGGCTACAAATGTTGTGAAGAACAAAAGTGCGTTTGAAGCTGATGTGTTTCTCGCAGCATATTTTCCGCACAATTCCTGGCGTTGGTTATGCGACGCACCAATTTCACCGGTCTATGTTTGTCAGTTTTTTTGCACAACTAACCCCTCATTTACAAGCATGAACAACCGAAATATTTATGGCGAGTAGAAAACAAGTGAAACAAAATTTCGAACACAGGTATCAGAGCACAACACAGTGAAAACCGCTCTGATGTCGATGGGGTATGCATTTTATCGAGTCCGAATGCGATGAATAGCGTTTTCACTTCTGCCGGGGACTGCAGATGAACTCAAGCTGTATACTTTTACTAAACACTCCCATTGTAAATTATAAGGGTTAAACTACACAACTGATCTGTAATTGATTTTTTTCAAACAGACCGAATTGTCCCCTCTATGGCAGAGCCTAACTGTATATTTTTGTCGTAAGAAACTTGTACTCTGCATAATGACTACTTTTTAGAAGATACAAATTATAATATTGGAAGCAAATTCAAAAAGTACCTCTACTCGATGTCTTCTGTTTTATCAAAATCATGTCATTGGCATAGATAAAAGCCTACCGCCGTATATCTTCTGCGAGTGTGTACGGACTGCACATATCATAGCCAGGTCCGGCATTTAGAAAGGCCACATGTTCTGAGCCCACAACACAGAAATGAACAATTTTATGAATGCACGAATAACGTCACTTGGCTTTTTGTTAATAAATGTGTCTTGCCCTCGCCTCTAGTTGTATCTGGTGCATTTGCACCGGTCTTTACACTGAAGAATAGCCGTAATCCAGTGGTCAATGCGATTTGCCTGTAAATGCACTTAGGACCAACAAAATATAAATGCGTGACTCAGACATGGTCCTGCGAGTTTTAGCACAACATTTATATATACCATTCATGATGCAAAATTGCCAATTTGCTAACAAGACCATCACTGTGCTATTTGACATTTTTTTCAGGGGATCTTGATTCGCACAGTATTACGGAACAGGGAACAGCACAACAAAGACGGAACGATGCGTGGTGCTGGAAGTCCTTTTACTATCAGGTGCAGCTGATGCCTGAGTTTGGCCCGGCCCACCTGGCGACGTGAAGAAGATTCAGGCATGAGGTATTCTGAACGGCTGATTCAACGTAATTTGCATCAGCGCTGTTTACGTACAGTTCAACCAATTCCACCAAATTAAGCACAACGGCATCATAAGCACGATCCTAGTTGAGGTTGAGAGTTCTATCACTTTTCCTATAAGGCTCATGGAGTAATCAAAGCTTAATTCAACTCGTGGAACCTCCAGATCGCGCCTTCATGCGAGAGGCTCAACTACTCATTGTGAATAACATTGGCAAGGCAATGGGGCTTTTGCTTCTATCGTGTTGTTTTTCAGCGCATTCTCCTGGGCTGTAATGAAGCTGTCTTTGTAAATGTATGCATTTCGAACAGGAACCTTGTCTTTATAATTTTGACACGCCGAAGCGTGACCGTTGCTTCCATGATGAGCAAAGTTTTCTTAAAAGACGATAGCCTTCCTTGGGCTACGTAAATGCAAAATATTGGCAGCGAATCTGCTCGCGTCGCGGCACATGTGGCTAAAGACGCTTGTTTCCTGCGCCTCAGCCACTTAAGTACCTGTCATGTGTCGTCCGCCCACGTCTCACGCTGTTCTCGTCCTGTCTCGGTCCAGTGATTGGAGGTTTGCGGGGCTCCATTCTGCCGTTATCGCAATGCTACGCCATCTTTTGGGGCTCCTTGGGCTCAGCTCTCTACCCGCGACCGCAAGGGGCGGGCACAGGGCTTGTTTGTATTTCGTGTTTAGGCAGCGTTTCTTTTTGGTTTCGTCCCGCAAAAATTCATTCCTCAAAAGAACACTGCAAAGATTAGTTATGTATCGATGTTGTGTCCCACATAGGTATAATATTATTCTTTTATAACAGTGTTAATAAATGTGGATTATATTTCTAGAATAATTAAATTAAACGTATTTGCCTATATAAACGTCCCGTTCACAAATTAGTTTTAACTATAAGCTGGGCGGGTGATTCAAGGGACAGACATCAACGCGGCATAGGTGATTTGCGTTTTTAAAATATATTCCTATTCGTTTCGTTTATAGGGACCGGGCTGCTCGACGGGTAACGCCACCACTCGGCGTACCCCTCGTTACTGGAATGGGCCACCGCATTAGACAACACAGCCTTCCGTTGGCTTTGTCGTGTTTGTTTTGGTGTTTTTGTAGTTTAGGTAGCGTTATGAGTGGATGTGTGTGGTAACCCGAAGTATAGGCATATGCGTAGGGTTCTTAGATGCCCCAACGGCTAAGCAAACTAGTCGGATGAATATAAAGTTGGGTGTGGGACTGATTCAAGTGTGCACTTTCTACGTCATTGTACGTATGGCTCCGCCCGTTTCAGGTACAAATAAAATAATTGTAATTCCATTCATTTCGCCCGGTTTAAATTATTTCCACTGGTTAAAATCACTACGGTTTTCACGCCAGCCTTAACGGTGCATTACCTTGGCGCGTGTGCTTCTAAATAAAAGGCACTTACATACATACTTACCGTGTGGCGGTGGGAACATCCCAGCAGTTAAAATTTTTCTAGCAGCATGCTCGTTTCCTTCTCTTTACATGAGCGAAAGCATTGGAGCCTGGCAGCTGAATCATAACTCCCGCCTTTGTAGTGGTCATTAATTGAGTATGAGCGATTCAACTACCCAATAGCCCAAGATACTAAGCCTCCTCCTCACCATTTTACCCCGTGCGTGAAATACAGGCTGCCACCGACAGAAGGCCAAGGGGTAAGAAAAAGTGGCAGAGTTGTAACGTCAACGTGGGTTTTTTATGCGTGAACATCCGTAGCCGGGTATCTCAACGGATACCGTGTAATGCCTTGCCAATACCAGGGTGTTGAACCGGAACCGAATAGAACCGAAAACCCGAACCGAACCGGTAAGTTTCCGGAACAGAACCCGAAACCTAACCGTTATTATTTGAGCCCGCTGAACCCGAACCGGAACATAACCGAAAAATGAAATAAATGGTTACCCGTACACGACGAAACAGTTCGATCATCAGCTGTTGATAATGTGCAGTAAACGCTATTCGGTGCTCTTTTTTTTTTGCACAATCCGTTTAGTAACTTCCGAAGCACTTTCCCCTTCAGATCTGTCAACACTACCAACGCTTTGTTCGTCATTACCACATAAGGAAAAGTGTGCGGACCAATGTTGCAATGGCATACTAGTCCTTTAGAGAGAGAGAGAGAGAGAACATACTTTATTATCATCCCTTTTAAGACGAATGCACCGTGAGGAAATATCCGGTATCTTCGTCCCATCAGACGGTGGTCAGTAACCCGTAGTCCCTGGCGGCGTCCTCTGCCAGTTGGATGACAGCAGCTTGTATCTCGGAAAGAGAGCTGAGCAATGCGGCCTCCAACTGCTCACTAGTTCTTATATGTATTACCTGTTCAAACGCCTGTGACTTATTGGGGCATTGCCGTACCGTATGTTGTAGTGTGGCTGCTGCAATGTTGCACCACTTGTATGTTCCCGTGTACCTATCCGGATAGCTTCGGTGACACAGGACGGGGTGAGGGGAAACGCATTTGATTGCAAGCTGCGCCAAGCAACTGTTTGTCATTTCTTTAGCGCAGTGTGGGCAGCACAAATTTCAGTCGGCTTAGCATACAGTGCTGAGAAACCTCACGATAAGTTGTCAGTCTCTCTATCCCCCCCCCTCCGCCCCCCCGTCGCAGACGGCACGTTGTCGGCTTCGAAGTAAGACTTGTTCGTGTGTCCCCGGGCTGCTTCATGTGCCATCTCACTCCCCAGGAGGGACGAGTGAGCGGGAACCTATACCAGCTGGATGTGGCTTGAATCTGGGGTCGCGTTATGCGTACGGATTTTGTTGGCTGAGGTGGAGATCCTACCGCGGGCATAGATGCGTAGGTCGGCCTTGGAGTCGGATATGATGGTAGTAGCCTGCGTGCCCGTAATCGCAAGAGCTATGGGCACTTCTTCCCTCGTTTCTGGGTTGGAAGTACGGATTGAGCAAGATCAAGTTTCATTTCCCTGCTGGTCTACCACCCCAGCCACTACCGCACGTTGGCCAGGGTAGTCCGCCGTGTCGGCGTAGCGTAGCGCTCGGTTTGCTTGTGGAGCGCGTTCGCTCGGGCAAGCCGTTCGTCTTGATGGTACTTCGAATGCATGTTTCTAGGCAGTGGGACCACGCTTATTTTGTCTGGTAGGTCCACTTCAATGGCTTCTTTGGTTCCATTCTTGTCCGCGTAATGTATGTGCAGTGACGCCATAATTGCCCGCCCAGGTGGGGTCCCAGCCAGCCTGTTGTGTTGGGCAATGCGTTGCGCAATAAGTTCATCCAACGTGTTGTGAATGCCCATCTCCAGTAATTTTTTCTGTGGATGCAGCCATTGGAATGCTTGCAGCCGCCTTGGTGGCTTTGCGAATAATTTGGTCTATTTTCTCTCTCTTTGCCTCTTGAGTTTCAGGTACGGACTGACTGACCGTTTTGTGACTAGACGAAAAATGAAAACTTGCATGTCCAGATTTCGACGCACATTAAAGATCCTCAAGTGATTTAAATTGTTTTCCTGGCCTGCATTATACGCTTTGCCTCAAAGCACAGGAGTAGTTTGAAGGCATCAAACGCACTTATTCTTTTGATAAATGTGTTTCTAATGGGAAATAAAAAATACAGGCCCCACCACCAGGTTTTAAATTTTTTCACGGCCAACTCACACCCAAATAACTTCTGCTCTTTCTTGCTGCATTCAGCCGTCTAATTAGCAAAAGACAAAAATGAATTTTACTCCAGACGTTTCACATCCAAACGCGTCACCAGCGAGTGCTGTGTTGCCTAGTAAAATCGTCAGCGTTTCAGGACCTGAAGAGCGGACGAGTTCGCGTATTTTTAACATATCCAAAAACGGATAACCGACATAGCAAAGAAAACTGGTAGCGTGTGGCAGCCACTATTGCAAGAAACTGTATCCACCAACTTTACAGGCACTACGTATTTTGTCTTGGAAGAAAGTAGATGACCATCCCGTTTCTGTTCCATTTGGCCAGCGCTCATCCTTTTGCCTTCTCTGCTCTTTCATCTCTTTCAGGCTGCTTCGATTTTAAGATACACTTTTACTTCCTGGTCTAACTTGCTACTCGGCTGCTCATGCTACTTGTTCTAAAGGAGGTGGCAGGAGGTTCAGTGTTGTCGTCAAATTAGAGAGCGGCTTTTCAAAAGAGTTCTATCTCATTATTCACGCATATACAGTTTCACCTTTGTCGTTTGCAATCGCATAATATAATATAGGATTCCACAACTTAACGAGTGGATCTAGGGCGCTGTTCAGGCGGAAGGGAGAATTATTCAGGGGGACACACCCGTCCGTAATAGCTACCTCAAAATCTGTTTTCATGATCAAACGAATAGGAACTGACTGATCGTTAACTCAGGCTTTTTTAACAAGATTTCAGCTCAACCCTTCGGGAAGGTGACTGCTGACTAAATGCCATAGGTTACCAAACAATCGAATTTACAGTCAGCAGTTAAGGGGATCCGTAGCATGTTTTATGCTACAATTAATGAGAAAATACACCGCTGGTATTAATAGTCACCTGCTAATGTACGCCGGGGACTAGCGAATACGCAAGCCTTACTCAAGGAGTTTAACGTTCACGGTGATGGGCGATTGTAGAGAGAAGATTAAGATTTTAACAACGCCAAGAACAAAAAAGACGAAGTTATTCCATGGATAGCCTGACCCTTGTTTGTTGCTTTAAGTAGTCCGTATAGGAGAACGAAAGGGTTGGGTAGCAAAGTAGCTCGTAAACCTTCACTATTTCATATGTATTCTGTAATATCTGATGTGGTCTAATTGCTAAATATTGTCTAAAGTTTCGTAACTTTAATCGAGAAAACAGCAAGACTTCAATGCATCCAAATTGTATTAAGTTTTTTAAGTCACTTTAAACTACAAACATTTTTTGCGCAGTTCGGTACTACTTGGACTCCCCGAACAGGTACGCGCACCTCTCACAGCTTCCGAATCGGTTCTGGAACCGGTTCGGGCTGTGATTTTGTCGAACCAGAACTCAACCGGAACCAAATGGATTCTCCTGAACCGGAACCGGTACTGAGTCGGTATTTTTTCGGTACAACACACAGTCAAAAGATTTATCATTATAAAAGTAAATGTGAATCATTGAAAGAGAATACAAAAAATACCAAAACGAAACAAATTTTGATAGTGACACCAAAATCTGCCAAACCTGGCAACCACCTCCCAATAAAATAAACGGTCAAAAATAAGAATCAGTTTCAAGTTATTTAATAAATCACACTTCTCCGTAATTGCGCGCATGGATGCGTTTCTAGAAACAAAAAAGAACTGAGAATTAACTCGCGAAATCAACCAGTATTCTAATACCGCGCTCTGACTTGATAGCTGTATGGATTTAGACATCTGATGTTGATGTCTCCGAGAAAACGGTCGGGGGTTGGGGGGTTCTAATGAAACGGAAAACCACATAAACGTTCGTACGCATTTTAGACCATTCATAAAATTTCCGCAATTTTTTATGTCAGGGAATTTGTTCCTTCCTACAGCTTGCCGCAGGAGTTTCACTGCAGCACTACGACGCAGCATGAAACAGTTGTGAACGCGACCGCACCATTAAGGTGTGAAACAGAAGGCAGGTTTTCGGCACCTCCCTGTGTCTCTTCGTTCAACCACGCAGTAATTGTGTTTCGAGAAACCACTAACCAAACAGCCCAGCAACCAGGTCTTATCACAGGCATAAAGCAATGCTCTTTCACGTAAAACTAACTTTCTACTGTTGTGCGGTATTCATTATGGAAATCATTCCCGATGACTGTTGTAAACGCATTTCTGTGAACTTAACCATATTGCCGTAAGTAATCGGGTTACCTAACTCGAACTTGAGCGTTTTTGTTTTGGGGTAAATCTTAGAAGGCACACCCAACTTTGTCTTTCGCTCGTGCACGACGCTGTTTCTTCATCAACTGCCAAAAGCCAGCGCCGCAACATACTTGGACAGGCTACTACACGCGCCGGCTTTGCAGGAGCATTTAGCTGCAATATACTCCTTGACGCGGCAAACTGCACGCAGGAATCAAAGCTGCATCGAAAATGTGGAAGCTGCATGGAGCGGACTTGTGCTTCCAGGTCGGCTTTTAGCTTGGCGCATTGAAAGTCGTCAGGAATTTGCAATTGCTGATATGGGCGTAAATTATATACGTTGCATCCCAAGTAAAGATCGCCCCCGCTCTCAAGATTTACCCATCTCAAAATGGCCGTGTGGTTATCGAGGCTGTGCACGCCGCACCGCCGCAGAACCACATTAAGACGTTCAAAAGTACGCCGCGCTGGCCTCCACCGACATTCCACTTACGAGTGGTTCGCCACGTGTTGCGCTGTTCGCTGAAGCGGCGGTGGTGCCACAGAACTGCTACCTGGTCCTTATGACTATATATGTTGTTGTATAGTTATACAATAGCGTTCACCTTACTGCACCAGTTGACGTGATTGGGCTCATTATTGCCAGTCCTGGTATGCTTGTAGTCATTCTGCATGAATATTCTGTGTCCTGTGTTTGTAGTACAAAGTATTGTACACACTGCCATAACGACATTTTTAAAAGACGCAACGACAAAGTTACAGAGAGACCAAAATATGCGTGTTTGGGTGGCCCAAGAAAGACCATCGTCTTTAACATGTTCGTTATCTCACTATCGGTCTGGCTGTGTCTCCATGTCTGTTTTTTTTCTGAATGTCCTTCTCTCTTTGACAAACCATACCTATACATTACTCGTCACCGTGCTCGCTATCGGTTACTTGCAATTGCTGCGTAAGGGATTCCCGACAGACACGAGTGTTGGTAGGAGAAATCAGGAAGCAACTGGTCATTTAGACTGTGACAAGAACGTTTGAGGGAGAGAAGACAGATCAGAAAAAAAAGCTTTTCCTAGGGCAGTCGGGGAGGTCAATAATAACGAGGGAATGGTAAAGGGCAGCGGGCGGAGTGCTATTTAAGTTCAAGATAACGGGAGGAATCTAGACGGCAAATGTAGGAGAATTGGTAATCAGGATGGGGTGCGAGACCTGAAAGAGAGAATGGGGAAGAAGGGTGCAGCCGAAAGAGAAAACCGGAGAAAATGTGGTGAAGAGAGAACAGGCACTAGTGGAGACCGATGGATGAAAAAATGTAGAGGAAAAAGTTGATGTTACTGATAAATAGCGGTAAAGGACGTCGGGAATACGAGTTTAATTGGGAGGGGTGCTGGAAATGTCTGGCAATGGAGAGTAATAGGGTGTAGATGAGCCTGATTCGAATAGAAATCTAAAAGGAAGGCGCAGGGGAGAGAGAAGCAGAATTGATAGTTGGTATGACATCAGAGCGCAGAAACGGGGGAAGTAGAGATGCGGGTTGCGGAAGGGCAATAGTTTGTTCTGGTGATATCCTTTCAGCATTTCTCGTACACGGGTGTAGGCATTTGTGTGTAGTGTGCCGTGCCTTATTTCCGCTGCTGGCGGAAAATCCCAGAATGTAGATGGCCGCCCATTGCCCCTGGTGGTCCGCTGAGTTATTGAGTTAGGTTCCCTTAACGGTGACGTTATCTTGTAACAGGTGGTCGGCCGAGTGAATGATCAAAGTTTTCCCGGACATCGCTTTCACGCTACCAAATAAGAAACCAATAATGTACGACCAAAAGCAGCCTTCTCGCGGGACGGTTAACGTCGCAGCCAGAGGGAAGTGATGAATCGGCCTTAAACTTCTTAGGTCAACTGTGATCGTCATAGGGCAACCCCCTTGCGTTAGCATGCGAAAATTGCGGGTGGGTTGGTGGGCGTTGGAAAAATGGGGGTTGGAATGAAACGGGCTTTGGAAAAATGGCGAGTAGCGAAGGTAATTCCTATATTTATCGTAAAAAAAGTTATTTTACGCAAGGTCTAACTGTGACCCAGAAAAATTAGAATTTTTCTGGGTCATTTGAATTTTTTTAAGTGAAGCGGCCTGTACCAGTTCTGGGATTTACCTATGTCAAATGTTATAACGCATACACACGCATACAGTACGTCCACCTTTGAGTATTTAGTCATCAGATGAAGGGCACAGGGTAAGCCCTATACTTGCAATGCATTTTTTGTAATTGTGAGGTACATTTTTCTCAGCATCTAATATAGGTATATACATAATTTATATATTACTTTTTCTTCAAATTTTGAGCTCTTTTAACTGCATCAGAATTAGGAGCACCCACCAAAAATTCAATTTTTAAGATTTTTTGTCTGTTAGTACCTAAATTTTGGCATTATGTATGTGTTGAAAGTTCTTTAATAAAAATCGGTCGCCTGCATTTTTCAATTTTGGTTTTGCAGGTATGACAAGTTATGTAGATGAGTGAAAAAAATCAGCTTGTCGTCCTGGAAGACAGGAAATAATGCTACCTATGCAATAAAATACATTGTTTTCAGATAAATTGAGTTTAAAGTAAAAAAAAAGAGGTGAAAAACTAGTTCTTTGCCAAAAACACAACTGGAGCCATTTATTTAAAAAGCATCAGCTTCGTAATCACCATCAAACTGTTTCTTTTATTTGGTTTCAGCCAACCGTCTGTCCTTCCTTGCCTGTTTTGTGCGCCATCGCACAGCTCTGTCTGCAAAGTACTTTGTGGTCAACCTCTTTCAGCCACTCGATGGTGGTGTTGCGCCCAGGTTATAATCCGAATGATTTCTAAATGATGGCTTGTCCGTTGATGTTACCATTGAATAAAATAACAGCATCCAAAATTGCAATCTTGAGAGTGTGAAGCCCAGGAAAGGCGTTTTTTTCGCGCGCGGCTCGGAAGGACAAATGTTCAAAAAACGTGCAACAGCGTCTTTTGATTGCCTTCGCAGAAACCTCAGCTATGCAATAATTACTAAGCAATTTCCAGTGCAGAAAAGCCGGTTCAGAAAAGCGTTTTGATCTGGACGTGGAAGTTTCTTGATGAAAAAATAACAATAAAGACGGAGAACCTTCTTAAAGAGGATGTTGTCACTGACTACTTCCTTACGAAGCGCTGTTTTTGAACGACTTTCTAAGAGAAGTCTGAACTAGGAAAATGTGCACTAGGAACTGAAATTTCTTAATTGCGATGAAAAAGGAGTATTTTTCATTTCGCCTCACCCTGGGCACTTAGTGGTGTCTGGTATGTCTGCTGGACATGCGAGCCAAAGGTCCTATATATTACTCCCTTCATTCCCCAACATTAAAATATTCTTTTTAGCTCATTGCTTTACTTGAAGTCCATTTCCGAAGCCGGGAAATCAAAGAACATCGCCCCTGCTACAGAAGAATAAATGGCCATTCGTTTAAAAACCTAATGCTTATAAAAACCAACCTTCAGTGGTACTCTATTATGGCAGTCTGAATCCCCTATAGGGGGATCGCGTCGCTCTACCAACTACGTCGGTCCACACAGAGTTGAGGGGAAAAGAGGCACCACAGGTGTGGCTATAGAAACGATTTAATAAACATAAACGTTGGCCTAGTGCCGACACGGTCACCCGGGGAGATGTTGACTCGAAAGTGGGATTAGGAAGGCGGCTGGTGGAGGACCTCGCGGACGGGGCCTCTCGTGCTGTGGTCAGGGTGAACAAGGACGCTATCTCTGTTGGTGCGAGGAGATTTGGACTCCCGTTCCGTGGCGCGGTAATATCCACGCACGCTGCATGGCTATGGGGGAGCACTCAAGATTCTCCTGCGGGCTCGCTGGTGTGCCTAGGTGGAGTACCAGGGAGGTGGCGATACCATCGTCGCAATCTCGGCCGGGATGCGGTAGCACGCTCTCAGATGCTGCTACGGCGGCCCCGACGGCGGCGGGTGGAGTGCCTGACCGATGGGCGTGGGGGCCTTTTTATCCCATACGCCGTTGCGTGGAAGGAAGAAAGAGCTGGTTCGGGCAACACAGAGGCTCTGCCGGTAGTTGCACGCTTTGCGCGCATTCGTCACACCTAGATCCGGGCATGGGGTAAGCATGAAGGCGTTCTGAACGACCGTCGTGGCTCGGGCTCAGGGTGGTACGCGCATCCGCTCTTCAATGTTTCGGTGCACGCTTTCGGCTGCCTACGGTATGAATAACCGAACGTCATAGCAGCATAGAGATGCGTACTACGTTTCAAATTATGACTTAAGGAGGACTTCGACGTTGCTATAGTGTACTGCCATACCTTCATAAAAATTACAGGAGTGCCGGATTACGATGAATGTTTGGAGGCTTGTTCATGAGTCCAGTATGCAAGATATTACTGTAGAATTTGTCAATTTACCACCGCGTATTTCCGTAGATATGTGATCCGTCCGAAAATTGAGCACAGTGCGCTAGGTATTTCCGCAATTACTCTTTTTAAATACTATTTCTGGCACTGCTTGTTGAAGCAAAGGCTCTTTAATGCATTCCAGCCAGCTTCTCTAGCAGCCTTGAATTGAATCACCCATCTTATCCACCTTGACTGTGTGGTGTTCAGACCGCTGACTGTTCACTTACTTAGACATCGTGTAACTGGCGGAGTAGCAAAGAGTTCATGCTTTCCACCAAATCGAGTGCCACTCACTACGCGGGCTAACTTTGTCAACAAATTACACTGGTTGATCTCATTTTAGCGCTTGGTACTGGGCCGCTTTCGACGTATAGGGGGGATTAAAAGAAATGGGAACAACGGAGCGCACAGCCTCCGCTGCATGCTGCACCATCTGGCTGCAAAGTCAGTAAACGGCGCGCATGCGCACCTTTTTGAGAGCGTTTGAAACTGTACCCTACATTATTGGGAAATGCTTGATCCAAACGAGCCACCCGTCGCTTATTTTGAGGCGCCTTTTCAAGCTGCATCACCACTCAGTAGGATGATCGTTGAAGGGCATCATGCTGGCTGCAAGCATCCTGCTGCACGCTTGCTCCTAAATTTAGTAGATAACAGTGTGCTTAGTGGCGACAGATTGTAAAAAGACGGCTCAAAATAAATTACCGGCGTCGCTTCTTTATCAAACATTTCCCCTAGCAGTAGGCCACACTCTCAAACGCTGTGGAAGAAACTGCGCATGCGCGCAGTTTACTGACAGTGCAGCCAGACGGCGCGGCATGCGTCGGAGGCTATGTGCTCCGTTGTTGGTATTTCTTTTAATCTCCCCTGTTTTGTGCGTAGTCAGGACGCATTTTATTTTCGCATTTTTTTGTGCTCCATAACCCTCTTCTCTTTACTCGTCCCACCTAGACAAACAATTCTCTCTGTTTTGTCGTACCTCTACATCACCTGTCATATCTCTGTGACGCGAGTCGCGATAACCAGCAAAACAGTATACCTGCTTTTATAACATCACAACTGGCGTCCATCTAAGGATTATATGGGTGTTGAAAGCGCTCTCAAACAGGCTCGAAGACAAAAAGAAGAGACTACACGGCGCTAACATCGCAAGTATTTGTTAGTGAGTGAGCGCAGTGTCGTCTCTTCTTTGGGACTTCGTCCCTGTTTGAGAGCACTTTCAACACCAAGATTAAAAGTTACCAACTAGCCCAATTGTCCTTTCCATGCTGCACTCCATGGAAGAACTGGAGCAAAGAAAAAACCCGGGCTAGTTGTAAATGATTCATGACTAGAATTGCGCAGAAAAACATGGTCCCGAGAAGAGACCAGAACACACACTGCGTTGTGTCTGTTCTCTTCTTTGATCCAGGTTTTTGTACGCAGTTCCAGTCATGGAAGAACCTTTTATCCAGTAATCGGAAGACAGAAAAAAGCTAGAAATCTAAATTAATGGGCAGATTCGCCGCGTGGAGAATGTAAATGGCAATCGAAAGTCAGATGTGATGGAAGTATTGGCGAAAAGGAGTTACTCCACGAATCTTTAAAAACTTGTTGCTATCCGCACAGAGCTAGGCTTGGCAGTGTTGCAAATGTGGCTTGCTCAACCCGCTACCGGTGCTGCCACTAGCTGAAAAATGAAGCCGCCACAGTGACGGCGGGTTAAAGCAGCATTTATGCAAAAATGTGCAGAGCACTGATTAGCCATAAAGGGCTGTAGCACCGTTATCCGCTCACTGCTACCACCAAACGCATTTCAAATTTCACGCCTTGGCAGTGCTCGCATGCCCCCTGCCTAAAACTTCGCCAGCGGGAATTCTCTTCTTTTGGTGCTTCCTTTTCCTCTCGCACATTCCGGCGTTGCACTGTCACTTTTTTCGCTTACTACCGGAAAAACCAACCCAACGAGTTTCCCTAACGAAATGAACGCGGCCGCTTCCGGTTAATTACGTATATTTTCTCTGAAATGTACCTGAAGTTTTATGTGCGCTAAACAACGGGGAAATGCATGACAAGCGGCAGTGGATCACGAGTTTCGAATGCTTATTCCTATATGAGCCGCTTGACTAGCGAAGCCTCTGTGGGACGCTGCGAAGACAGCCTTTACGACGGAACGCCGTGTGGCTCCACTTGGGTCCACGGAGCGAGCTACGAGCGATCGAGGCCCTAAAGTGCTCTGCACCTAATATTTTCAAGAGCAACAAAGGCGTTTTATGGCTCGCACAAAGGCAACATTACGTTTGAGCTCGTTGACTCCATCAAATCAGCCGAAGAGACTGCTGCTTCGGCTTTTTAAACTCCCGTTCGTCCGTTTCAGCCGCGAGTAGTTCGAATTCCTCCAATCCGGGCTCTCCGCTGTCCGCTCGTTGAATTGGACTAATTTATGTTCACGGTCCTTCCCGGCATCCGATGATCTGCTACGGACGGGAAGGAGGAAGTAGCTCCCCGGCTCTGCTTCCAGTCATGTAGGAGCACCTTTGCCGCAGGCCCTTGGACAGTGGGGCGAGATTCCGAGCACCAGGTTCCGTGCGTCGTCATTCTAAGCGAGCTTGAGTCGGGCCCTCTGGCACGACAGCGACTCCGCAACCAGACAGTGTGCCAGGAACACGAGCGGCTTCCCCGTGGCTCGGATTCCAAGCGCGCCCACTCTCAAGGGCCATCCAGGTTCCCTGCAGTGTTCCAGAGGCTAGGTGGCTCCAGGCTACTTTCTACGAACAGGTCCCACCTGCCAGGCCCTGACCCCTGTTACACCGGCGTGCTGACCAGGTGTCTCAAACAGCTTCACCTGGTATTTCCGTTCTCATTTCTCAGCACCGGTCGGAGATCTTACTGCAGCTTGCCATGAAACGACCGACCAAACGCAACACCGAGCACAAGCAAGCACCCTCTGGCGTACGCCAGAACACCAGACTTTAAACAACGTAATAAACTCTCAGAGCTCAGTGCCTATCCACAATTTCGACACTGTACACCAAGAGGCACATGTGTGACCACGTCTTTTAAATTGAGAACTCAAACTACGTGTCAAACGTTTCACGCGAAAGTTGTTTCTTTAAAATCTCCTGTTGCGAAAAATAATCTACTGATGCAGCAAATGAGGGCAATCGTTTTGCTGCCATCCACTTTCTAGGTGGAAAGCTGTTCGCGAAAGGACAAAACGAGGTCACTCGGAGATCTATGTCAGCATTACTTAAAACGCACGTCTTAGAGTGTGTGCGTTTGCGTTCAACTTTCCCTTCTACAACTAACGACAAGATTGTGGTGCTGTAGTACTATACCCCACCTCCGCAAACGACTGTTTTTAGACGACACATAATTTGGCCAGAGTAACCAGAGTAGTGAAAATGGTCAGTCTCTACAACAAACTGTAAAGCGACTTCATAGCCGGGCAACTTCTTTGAACTGCCCAGACGACGCAGCCGCATTCGTCTTCGGATGCACGGTATGGCTCTTGTCTGCAAGTTAGCTTAAAACTCAAGTGCAAAACTGGTCATTCTTGACAGTTAGCGTCCTCTTGCCATATCGCAGGGCCCATGCCACTATCGCTGGCAACACAGTGTATCAGAAGGAGTTTTGGCAAGTCCAGCACCATTAGAACTGGCTTTTCGACCAAGGCTCGTTTCAGCATTTGAAACGCGTATTTTTTAATCTGTGTACCACTTCACCTTCACTAGCAGAGTCTTTCTAAGTGTTTTCGTTAAATGATTAGCGTGTATGCCGTAAGCTTTCACATAGTGGTTTTATATTCATCCAAAGCCCCAAAAGGTACTTATCTCTAACTTAGTGATTGGTCGGCGATAGTTGACGACTGTGGAAACTTTGATTTATGACGGTTTGCGTCGGCCGCGCACCACCGCATGTCCTATATACGTCACTACGCGCAGCCAGGGCGGCACTGCGTTGCTTCGACTCCAAGGCCGGCATCTTTAAAGGGTATTAAAGACTGAATAAAATTTTATTTCAAGTGAATGATCATGCGTTTTGTAGCTAGCTCTGTGTGCTTTTGTTCGACGAGCAACGATGCGTTATTTCCTGAGAAGCATATTTAATCTAGCATTGCTCTCTCCCGCTTTTCTACCATTTTTTTATGACGCAGCCATTCCGCCACAAAGCCGGAGCGACGCACCAGTACGGTCTTGGCGCTCTCACACTGTCACCGGTAGATTGTAAGTGTGCAAACCATGGCCGACGCTTCACTGGCCGAGGGGTCTGGCTTGGACTTTTATGATTTGTCCCACACGGAAAGAGAAATGTTTTTTGACATATGAATGAGGCCCATGGCAACAGCATAAAAATATGTTGATACATTTTTGCAGCCGCCCCATTCCATAGGGTCGATTGCCCGTTCAAACCAGGTTACCTTCCCAAAGCCACACAAAGGCCAAGCCCAAGGCCGGGGAGTCACTTGTACCTACTTTACAAGTAGGTGCCCGGCGAAACCAAGGAAAAAAAATGCACATGGTGACTTCGACAGCCAGGGTGAACGCTCAACTCGAAACCGCCTGTGGCAGGACATGCCGCCAGACTCTTTCACCCCCGGCAATGCGGCAACGTGGCATGAAAGCCGAGTGCCCTGATCGATAGACAAGGTTCAGGGGAAAAGGCAGCTTTCCATGCATGAATTCTCCTTTCAAGAGGCCGCAGTCGATCAGGGACTCTTGTACTCAATAAAGAAACGGGTGGTCGCCCGGCGCTACGCGGCTTCGAACCCGGTACCTCCCGCATACGAGGGGAGTTCTGTACCTCTAAGCCATTGCTGCTTTTTTTTTATTATTATTGCCTGGTTTTGACAACACACAAAACAACATTACAGATCATCACAATAAAACGCTGAACTCAGGAAAAGTGAGGCTGCCAGCCAATAAAGGGCTGGCGTTGTCATTAAAATAGCCTCAGCTTTGTCAGCTGCTCCATTTCTGGCAGCCAAACCGGGATTACCTCCTAAGATTTAATAATTTCGACAACGCGACCAACACTGTTTGAAATACTGTAGTGCAAAACGTGCATCAGCATCATTATACAGCCTTGCTGTGCGAGAGCGCCATATGCTATGAAGGCCCAGTACCATTACTAAATCATAAGGCACTCCAGCCTCATTGTCCACTGCAAGAAACCGTATACCATCAGGGTTTAAAGGGAAGTGTTTTCGCAGTGACCTTTGCAGTTCATCCCATAAGTACACTCCCTCACAACAATGCAAAAACACGCGGTCTATTGTCTCAGGTAATTTACATCTAAAACAGTCTGTCCCCCATGGTACAAATAGCCCCCTCTGTTCCACTAAGCCATTGCTGCGCTGGGCAAGGCCACACACGTGCGAGGTGATCCGTTAAAGGGGTGCTGCGCGAGTTTTCCACAACGCCGCTCTAGCGAGCTCCAACGCTGGCACCTTCTCTGTGCGGTAAACACTTCGTTAGTAAAATGCCATCAGCTGCGACCATATTCCCCGCTTTGAGCAGTCGAACGTGATAAGCTGGCAGTGAAGACGTCATTTTGTACGCTGGTTGAAATAAGCGCCGGCCACATATTACGCAGAAGAATGGCAAGTTCGGCTAGTTGATTCATACTGACCATATCGAACAGGCAGTTCAAGAAGGACGGTGTCAGCGCTGTGTGGTCGTTAATTTTTTCTTTTGTCCCGTCCTTCTTGCGCTGCCTGTTGGATATGGTGACATATTACGGCCTGCGAACGTTACGATTTTGTAGTCCTGCTGGGCTCCTCTTGGGCCCAGCGTAGAGCTATGCGACGCTTACGGATATCCAGAACGGCTTGCGGCGAACGAAACAGCACAAGGTAAATCTTTGACGCGCGACAAGTTTCAAAACAGGTGCGCTCAGGCTTTTCTTATAGCAATATCCCCGCGCGGGGAACTGACGATTACAAGCTCAGGCGGGTCGCTTAAACATCTTTTATCGATCGCTGCCACGTTGTTGGTTTCAGAAGCTATGGCGTTGACCGTCATAGATTACTGACTTCGCTAATTGCGCACCAATGTCGACCTCGTCTGTTCTAATACGAAACTGGAAACATGGTGGCCGACCCTGCGTCGCAATGTAGAAAAGCTGTAGTGTGCGTTTTTTACAGAAAGTGCGGTCACACAAAGCATTGCTTTAGATTCATTTCACGTGCTGAAAAACCTAAGAACTATATAAGTAAGGGAAGCATTTACAGACGAATCTCCAATGTGCGCTCGCGGTTTAACCACTTTTACGACGTCACTCCAAAATCTTCACTTGGATACGTACCAATTCATCTCTGCACAGTTCGTGTCCCAGCTGCTGCGGAGTTCCAAATTTGTCGGCGTCCTGGAAAGTGTGCGACAAAATGCAGCGTTTCATCAATCAATGCAGCTATTACTTTTGGGAAATTAAAAAAAAACATTTATTTAGGCCATTCTACGTGTTGCGGAAAACGACCGACAACTTTAATAAGCCTAACAAAAAAACACGGACGGTCGATATAGAATAGAAAGGGCAGACGCTAACTTTCAACTACTTTATTGCGTTACGCATACGCTTATATTCCTGTAGAAAAAGAAAGGGCCAAAAAGAATGGTAGTACACATACACAGGTGATAACAATTATTGAAATGTTTACAGCACGTTCTGAAGAAAGCCCATCTAAATTTTGAACAGAGCAATCGAGGTATTACTCAATCAGTCACAAGCTCTCTCTCTTATATAATACGCTGCAGTTAACTGTCTCGCCCCCCTGTTCTTGCTTTTGTGTAGTATTTTGATTTCATCGAACTGTGGCTCACAACAGCAGGCATGACAGTGGATAGGGAAATGGACTCCCTTGTCTTTTCCAAGCGACAATTCATGTTCCCTGGCTGTATCGTTGACGCAACGGCCCATTTGGTCAACGTAAAACCTTCAGCAAGACAGTAGGATTTTGACCACAACACCGACCACAAAAGGACATAGCCATTTAAGTTTTTTTCCCACACGCTTTATTCCTGCGTTCACCCAGTATGTTCGAGTACAGATGAGGAAGCTTACACGCGACGGAGAAGGCGAGGGTGATTCCTTATCTTTTGGGGACCTTTTTCATGTTGTGGGGCTCCCTGTGCGTGTCAGGCGTGATATCGGTTTTTTTTTTTGCGGACGGCCGATTTCTTCGTCCTCCGTCTCTCCTTTCACTTTGTTGAGCAACAACTTTGCCACCGCGATGACGACAGTGCCAGGAAACCGGTCGAGTAAAGCCTGCGAATTGGCCGACTAAAACTGTCCTGCATCTACTGAGCACACGATTTCTGTAAACCATCTCCCAAAGCGAGTGAGGCAATGGCCCTTCTCAGTTTATTGAATGCGCCGATTCATAGGGCATCGGTTCTTTCTGAGCACGTCGCTTGTACCACCAACAAACAGTGCCTTTAGAAAACCTCATGTTAATGTCTTAAAACTGCAGTTCATTGCTTCATGGCTTCGTGTAGCGCAAAAAATGGATAAAGACTGATGGAGGCGACGGACCCAACAGCTAACTTCCAACTGTGATTCATTTAAAGAATGTCTGAATATAAACACTGAGGCGGGATACTATCGTAACCAAACAAAGAGAGCAAAGAACAGAACAGAAGCAAGAGGTCATAAAATTTGCACCCAAAATTATTCGCACAACGACGTGACGTCTACCAAAGGCAGCACAAGGCATTGACTAAGGCGGCACAAACCCCCGCTTTAAAAGCTCTAATATATTTCTTATCGGGGCAAGGTGCACCTCGGGGGTTAGTTTCTTTAAAATAACTAAAAAAGACAACATATCTAAAAATGGCAAAAACATCATTAGAGTCCAGGGCTTCATATTTGGTTCCATCTGGGCTGCTCAAAAAGAGGTTGCACGGAATAGATGCGACAGAGAACCCGATACAAACGCCATGGCGTTGTAGGCAATGTTTTCCTTAAAAATAGAAGTGAAATTAAGATAACTCTGGAGAATACCACCAAGTGTACAACCGCCATGGCAGTGGAATTTTGAAACTACAGCACCCCATTCTCATCGATGCTAGACTGGGCGGACGCGAGGAAATGTTCATGTGGTATGTTATAGCACAGGTCTGTTACTTCAACAGAAAAGCCAAACCCAACTGACTCGTTACCTTTCAACACCTGTAAGACCTCCACACTGTTTCTATAGTGGCAAATAAGTCAATGTATGCAGAGAATTCAAATGCTTCTCGAGAAAACGGCTCATTTGTTGCTTCCGGGACACTCTTTGACTGATAATAGTCCTAAATGGTGTCCACGCTTTGTGAGTCTTTGCGGAAAAAACACGTTTTGTGTGTTGTCTTTTCTGGCTTTCACGCCTTACTTGAGATACTGCAGAAGAATCGGGCGTTCTGGTTTTCAATGCTATCGCTCCTAGCAAACCGGTATTGGTTTATCCGGCAACATACAACAATGAGTAAGTACAAACACCTAGGTTTACAAAGAAGGGGTCTATCTGCGAACGCACGAAGGGTATTTAACATTGAAAAGAAATGCCTTAAAAATAATACATGAAACGCCATGGCGGTACAACGCATATAATTTCTGGAGAGTTATCTTCAGTACGGCTTTTAGAACAGAAAGCCACATTTTTAGTCACAGTATTGTGCCTCTACCGATATACCTAAAGAATACAACTGAAACAGACAGAGATAATCGCTTAGGATCCCGCAGTAAAACAAAAACGAAGCACCACTGAAAACCCTCGGGTGGCCTTCCTTCAACGGGAGAGCAGCGCTTTTACTCATCGATCACCAGACGCAGGCGGCCCGAGTGTCACGGTATCTTTGCAAGAAAGCGTGGACAGTCAGCGAAAAAAAAATATTTCGAGCAATTTAATAAAACGTGCTGTTCGGCTCTCTCGCCTGCAACCGTCCTTGTCTTCTTTGCGCTAAGCCTCCCGTTAAGAACCAGAATGCTCTGGAAAAAATAAAAACTGGAAGTAACGAAGTTGAAAAAGTTCGCAATTTTTCGGTGCATACAGGTTTTTGTAGCATGTAGGTTTCGAGTTAAGGCTGGTGGGAACGAAGCAGAAACGAAAGCACACTGCTCGACATTAGAGAAGGCGAAGTCACACTTCATGGATATGTTTCACATCATAAAACTTCGCGAGTTGCGCCTCCTGCTTTCGCACGAGCTTAGGCCCTACATTGCGCTCCAAAGAAGCAAGGTCATTTAACCCCGTGTTACGAAACCTAATTTAAGTATAAGTTTGGCTCATCGACACTTTACGGTTCCTCAAGGCATTGTAAGAACCAAACTTTTGCTGAAGGGGTGCCTTTTAAGTGCGAATGCACTTTATAAGCGACCCCGAACCTTCCGCCGTCCGCATAGCAACAGCTGCGGGTGCGCGCGCTTTTCGTCTTCCTTAGCAACGGGGGGAGATGGGCGCGCGCTGCCTGGCCGCTGACATGGCACATACCCACGTGGGAGATTGGCCAGGAATGCACTTCTTAAGCGAGCCTGAATCGTCGCGCTCGCATAGCGCCTCCTCTCTCCCCTCGCCTACTCTCCTAAAGCCCCTTTACTACTCTCCAGCTCGCAACACCCTCTCTCGGCGCGCCAGCCAGGCCACTACACTATATAAAAAAAAACAGCATCCGGCGCCAGTTTCGATCTGCGGACTTTGCGGCCGCAGCGCGACGCTCCACCGACTAAGCCACGGACGCGACGTTGATATCAGTGTTAGTAACGCGACTTATATCTTTAACGCATTCAAACTACGTCGTCAGCGGCGTGCGTTGGCGACTCAGCGGCGTTATAGCGGCTTGATAACTGCGTGGTGTACACGTGATACTACAAACCCGCTAGTTCTGCATTCTCTCACGTGACTGCGCCTCCTCTCCCTTCACTCCGGTCGGCGCTTCGCAGCTGCGGTGCGCTGCGGTGCGGTGCGCTCCTCCTCTCGAACATACACGTTAATTCACCAAGATTTCCGCAGAGGGACAAACGAGGCGTGTTAAGCCGAACGTGATCACGAGGGGGTGTTAATGTAACTAACGGGCAAAATGCCACCAAACTTCAACAAACTCCCCCTCATAGCATCACCCCGTGCATTCGCCTTCCTCATTCTCCCCTTCGGGGAAATGCGGGGGAATTTTTTTTACGAACTTGATGCTCTTTACAGCAATCGAGATTGTTGAGAGGGTGCTAGCTGAGACACTATACCAGGCGGCAACATTCTCCTTCCTCACCACCGGACACGGCATTTAAACTTGTGCGCTTTTCTTGAAAACACCCAACTGGTAGTTTTCTAGCAGCATCACTCATCACCGACGAACCGCTACCACAGAGAGAAGGGGAGATGCGTCACTACACGCCGACGACAAGAGGGCGTAGCATCTCAAAACGTAGGTCTGAAACACAAACCGCCCTCACACGGGGGAACGCATGATAGTTTTGGATGAGGGGCAAAACCATGAAGGGTAGTTAGTCTTGCTAGGTGTGGTAACTCTTGCTAGCAAGCAAAACCACAGTTGGCGGCCACGTGAGCCACGGGATGGTTCTAGCGTCTCTGTTCATCATCATCATTGCGAATTTCGTGTTTAGGCGATTCCAGGTGTTTACATTGCTGCTGGCTCCTTAAGGTTGTGCTAGTGTAGATTAGTTCATTTATCCGGTCGATTTTTGAGTAAGAGTGCAAAAAACAATGACTGATCAGCTCGCCGACTTCGCTACATCAAGGTTAACCGCCGCGACGTTTCGTTACATAGAGCCCGCGAACACAAGGGCTTCGATGGGTGTGGGAATGGAGAATTAGAAAACTTCGTTAAACCTAGAAGCTCCTTACGTAGAGGTTCATTACATCCAGGTTTAACTGTATGTAAAACCTCAAAGCTCCAAAAAATGTTCAAAGCAATCAAAAAGGAAGGGAAAGAACTAGAGACAACATTGTGGTAAACACCAACCGGTAAATTCTTTTTGAATAGTTTTTCGAAAGCTTTTTCGTCTAGGCTAATCTAGACGAAGCGATAAACAATGTTCTCATATTGCGGCAGAATAGGGAAGGGGGGGGGGGGGGGTCCGGAAAAAATTCCCAATATTATTTAAGACAGTGCAATATTTTGCAGTCAGGGCAGGTTCTTTTCCACACAAAGCGCTTATTCGCGAGCAGGTACATGAATGGCGTAGGTTCTGGGAGGAAACCTAAGACCATGCGATATACTTTAAAAGAGTGCAGGGGTATGGAACCGGTAAGTCGTTAAGAAATCCAGATTGGGGCAGCCCTCAGCAATGACTCTAATAAGAATATTCAATGCGACAGCAGTACAGGTGGAAAATGACAGGGTAAAATGTTGGTAGGAAAAAGTAGAGAAAGAATAAGGGAGTACTCGAAACAAAGTAAGCCAGACTGGCACAAACCAGCAATAGCCGATAAACGTTATGAAGGTGAGTTCAACATACAGCGGCGCTACTACAAAGACAACTCTGTAATACAATCTTTTCCCAAAGGGGAAGCCATTAAACATGGTTATTGCCATCGCTGCCCCCGACCAGGGCAGTACCAGTATTCCGCATGAAGCCATATTCCACTAGGACGCGGCATGTTGAATATGCTTCCCGATGCTTTTCCGCCTTTGTCTTACACTGCTTCATTTGACGGTTATTGATTTTGTCAAGTTATTCAGTAAGGCCAAAGAGCAAAATTGTGATGTTGGGACTACGCAGCCAATACGAAGACCACAACGGTTCGGCGCCTGGGAACACGCGACCATGAATAAATGTCTCCATTAACTGGGCCTCCCTTCTCGGGTGCTCATTGGTGACAACCTGCCTTCCCCCCTCCTACTACTGTTTAGAAGTCTCATAAAATCATAGTGTAACCCCCAAACGCAAACCTGCTGTAGGTATAAATGTGTACGGACACTGGAATTTTCTTAAATGGCGTTTTGTTGCCTGCTTAAAATTCAGGTGCTCTTAGGCATTTAGAGAGCACCGAAGAAGCGTGCCGCGGAACTGGCACAATTAAGATATGAGGGACAGGTACATAACGAGGTGTGTGACGACTAAACAAAAGTAGAATGCTCGTGCCGTGTGTTCTTGTGTGCTCTCGCTTGTAAGTTTTCTATTAATCAATGCCTTTACAATGGCAGTGTATCACCTCCGACACACAAAAATATTGCCTTGGTGGCTGTAGAAGCGGAATGCAAACACAGGCGCTGGCCATTCAAGCTTTAAATTTATAAAACCAAAGACGACATCGTGATATCCTTGCTAGTACTGTGTCCTTGGTATTAAGAATGGTAACATTTGGTACCAGACACTGCCTGCTTTTGTGTTACTAAGGGTCCGTTTCAATTACCCTGCCTTTCCAAAACCCGTTTACGGCAGCGAAAAGCGTGTACCGCCATCCTGAATAATCGGCAAAACCAGACCTGCACTTTTTTCATCTACGTCTGCCCCTCCTCCCTTGGCAGTGCAGGAAAAGCCATGACCTGGTCCTGCATCTGCCGGCACGACCAGTGTATCGAACAACACAGTTCAGGTGCCGTGAGCTGCACCACCGAAACGAACGGTGAAGGGCTGCACTGCCTAAACTTATTTACGTACTGCAGGTGAAAAGAAAGGAACCTAAGACTATTTAGCGCGCAGCGTTAGAAACTCGAATTAGCAAAAAAATTCAAGGAAGCTTGTCCTCATGTGCCAGACTTGAATGGCGAAGCTCATCTAGGTGAGCATTGCCGCACACATAGTTACGTTGCTGTACAATGGTTTTTTTGCATAGTTGTGGTGCGAATAACGCTCGTCATATGTATCGAAAAGGTCGTCGAGTTCTTTGCGGGGAGTGGAGGATGCAAAGTAATCCTCATCATTGAAGACCAACTCTTCGTCATCGACTTAAGGCAGCGGTAGCGCTACCTGGAATTCATGTCGGCAAGACTTGTACCATATCTCCAATTATCCATAATGGCATCTAGAGAATGCGGCGGCGACCTCAACCAAATTGGGTGTCTTCGCCTTTAGCATTAGCACCGGTGTTTTTTTTTCTCTTTTCACTCGTTTAGCGATTGACGACGGGCGATAGAGGCCTTTTTGTCGCTAAACTGACTGCGCGAGCCACGGTCGCCACGCGGCAAGCGCTCACGAACGCTGGGCATTTTATCTCTTCTCGGGGTTTTTGACAGTTTTTTATAATCCAGTGCCCGCGGCGTCATCGTGGCGGGGTGCAGTGCGTGACAGTGTGGGCGCCCAGCTGTCGTGGCGGGCACATGTTCACCAGCGCTCGGCATTTTCTAAGTATTTATTCTGTAACACCGCACTTACGGTTTGCACAACAAGTGCGCTTAAAACCCGGAGTCGTCAGAGGCACCGCAAGTGTGCGAAAAATCCACGTGGGAGAAAGATGTATCAGCGCCACCTCAGGGCGCCAAGGGAAACCCTTTGCATAATCATTCGCTTCCCAATCGTATTACGTGCAAACAGGAGCTGCAACTTGTGACCGCTAGTGGGCGCCGCCGTTGTTTATGATGATACCCGCGCTAGGGTGCAATTCGACTAACCCTCTTGCTCTTGATACTCCTGTGACGGATATCTGTATACCGCGAACATATTAGTCTTTCTTTTCGTAGTGTACGTTAACGCTATCGTGCTGTCTCCTTTATGTGAAAATTCAAGCGAACTTGCATTTGTTGGTAGCCAGCTGTGCCTGCGTGTTTCGAGTGGTTCGGAGAAATCTTTGTACAGCTAGCTTAATCTGAAAGAGCTCTTTTTCGGCTTACTGCTTATAAAGGGGCAGCTGGAAGGCACATCATTGTGGACATCAGTGTTAAGAGCTTATGCTTTTATTGATTACCATGCTTCCCGGTAGGCATTCTGAAGTAATTTTGGTATTTCTCCAGTGCCTATAATTAATACGTCAATAAGCAGTCGTTTTATCATCGGTATTTTCTTAAGGCTAACAGTTGCAATCTTTATGCCTGCCCTCCACTGTCATAATGCTTTCTGTTCTGCAAACTGCAAAATCCTTTATGCTGGCGCAGCAATAGTACAACATTGAACACGGGAACGGTATAGTGGGAAAGATGGTGCATCTGATATTCTGATGGGGTGTATACTTGCTGGGAAGCGTATTCGTGTCGTTTCCGTCAGTGGCCAACCTTGGGTAGTCTTCAGGGCTGAAAGCACAGATGTCGAATAGAAGTTTCGAAACTTCAGTCATTGTAGGGAGTGCTGACTCTGCTTTAATTAAGGCAAGCGGCATGGCAAATTTGGTCCAAGTAGGAAGCGCTCACTATCATTATCTGGGTCGCTCTAAGGCCTACATAAGAATTGTCAAGCCTAGCCATCGCATGTTGAAAAGTGACAAGTTTATAGCCCTTCGCGTTCTGTCTCTCCAGGAGCCATTCAAATCAATGAATGGGGAAGCACTAATCTAGCTTCTGCAATTTTATTAAAACCACAATCATAGGACATCTATGGGCGGGTAATGGCAGGGAACTTCTTTTCTCGCCGTGTCTATGGATGAGCGCCGGAATTGAAGAATTAAGGTTCAGTTGGTAGTGTGGAAATACTTGTAGAGAGATTGGGGGGGGGGAGGAACCCCGGTGTCTTATGGGAAAGGGTGAGGTCACCCACGCTGGTGGCAGTGCCTGTTATGCCAGATGGGGATGACTACAGTCAGGTGGGGTCAATATCAGGCATTGTGGAGACCGTAACGAAAGGGGAAACAAAAAAACGCTGCGAAAGAGACGAAAAAAATTTTGCAGTCAGAGTTCAGACATACAGAAAATTTCAAAAACACAACGTAAAAGTAAACGCTGATTAAAACAACACGAAGAAAGGTAGCAACGCCAAACAAAAAAATATATAGGCATCACAGCGCAAACCAGTACATAAGTTGAGGATCTTGCATTGTTTAAGTTCTATAGAAAATTTTCCAGTTCAGAATCCGGTAGAAAGCGGAGCGAAATTTAAGTTACCAAGGATCAATCGTCACTATTGGGCCAGGGATTAAGAAAATGATCGTTAAAGCCTGCCACAACGTGGTAAACGAGACGAGGAGCCAGCGGCACTGTATCTTGCTGCACCTAATCGAAGACATAAGCACATCAAGTGATTTGTAGTCGCAGGTACGGCGCAAGTCGGGCACAGTGATGAATCTTTGCAACCTATCTTGAACTTCAAGCGTTCGGTAAATACTACATTGAGGAGCAGACGGTACAGTACCCCTTGAGACCACTTGCTGAGGCTGCGTGCGGAATTCACAGCGGTGGTCAACAGCCTGCAGAAGTGTATGCTCGTGGTGACGGTTCTGCAACTCCAACATTTGAGCAGTTCACCCAGTTCCAGAGATAAAGGTGTTACTGTCCTTTCGGGAGAAAAGGAAGCTGGCTCGGCTTGCACAAGCAAGTGGCCTGCCCTAGCTACTCTGTCTAATTTAATGTTGCCTTGAAGTCCACTGTTAGGACGCATTCATTCAACAACAATCTGATCATCTGCGGGCACTGCCACTGAGTGAATTTTGGTAATTTTGCATGCTTTGTTGGACAGCTTTCGGATAGCTTCTAACACGCCTTGCGAAAAGAGAGTATTACCCATTGCTACGTGCAGCGGTGGCGTAGAGGAAGAGCATTATCCTCGCGTGCAGAAGGACTGTGGTTTGAATCCCGGTGCTGTACAATTCCCACCGGATAAAAAAATCGCCGTGTTCAGAGGATTGTAGAGGGATGCTAGGAGTGTGGCCTGAAACCGGCGCTATTGCCGGGAACGCACTCCCTCACCAGAGCAAGATTGACCACCCTGGTGTATTAATGCTCCCAAACACCCATGAATACGCTAATTACCCTCAGCCCTCAGTCTCCACTGGCTGCGAAGCAAATGATCACGGCGCTGGACAGATATGCGACGCAGCAGAGGGGGCTAAGAATCCCTGGATCCGTACGGGCCGCCATTGGAATCTGAACAAGGCAACACTTAACGCGAGAACGTTTCCTAGCGAGGCAAGTCTAGGGGTGTTGTTCGAGGAATTCGAGCGCAATAAATGGGATATAATGTGGCTTAGCGAGGTTGGGAAGACAGGTGAAGCTTTTGGAGTTCCGAAACACGGACACGTCCTAGGTTACCATGGCCTAATGAACAGAACAGAACTGTGAATGGGGTTTCTTGTCTATAAACACATAGCTTGAAACGTAGGTGCATACTATAGCATTAGGAAAAAGGTAGCCGGTCCTGTAATTAGGCTTAATACGAGGTACAAACTCAAATTGGTACAGGGCTACGCGCCTACATCCAGCCACGATGACCAGCTAGTTGAACGCTTCTATGAAGATTTAGAATAGGCAATTGCTAAAATAAAAACACAGTATACCATAGTTAAGGTAGGCTTCAATGCTAAAGTAGGCAAGAAGCAGTTTGGAGACAAGGCAGTAGGCAACTATGGCCTGGTTTGTAGAAATAACAAAGGGTACTTATTAGTTGAGGTCGAAGAACGAAATAATCTAAGCATCATGAATACCTTCTTTTGCAAACTAGGGAGTGGGAACTGTATGTGGAGGAGACCAAATGAGGAGCGGAAAAGTGAAATAAACTTCATGCATTTGATAACCCTGTCGTCATGCAGGATGTGGAAGTACTCGGAAGGGTGAGGTGTAGCGACCACCGTAAGGTAAGATCTCGACTTATGCTAGATTTGAGAAGGAACCGTAACAAACTAGTACGACAGAAGCCGATCAATGAGCTAAAAGTAAGACGTAACGTCAAAGAATTCAGGATCGAGTTGCGGAACCGATATTCAGCTGAAACTGAGGAAGAAGAGTCAACGACACATGACACGAGGGACCATCTTAGACGCATTTTCGCGGAGTGTACAGCGGACGTCGGAGGTGCGCTAGACAGGATACCGGTAAGCGTTCCCTGGAGACGAAAGATTTAATTAGGAAATGGCAAGTCATCACAATCACCACTCCAGCTGATAGAAAAGAACCAGCACAGCTTCCGACGTTAATCAATAAGATGAGGACAGCTGACATACGCAAGGATAATATGGAAAGGATCGAATATGCTGTAAAGAACGGAGGCAGCCTGCAAGCCGTGAAGAGGCGTCTTTAGGCGACAAGCGAGGCGGCAAGTGAGGCAATGTCATCAGTGATAGGGATGAAATAGGCATAGTAGCGCAGGAGTTCTGTAGAGGTCTGTACAGTAGCCGGGTCATCCAGGATAATAACGAAGGATGAAGTAGTTTAGAGCAGACACACATTCCACCGGAAGGGTAGAAGAAGCAAAGAAAGCTTTGAAAGAAATGCAATAGGGCAAAGCACCTGGTGAGGATCAGGTAACAGGAGACCTTGTGAAGGATGGCAAGCAAATTGTACTTGAGAAACTGGCGAAACTGTATACGCAATGCCTGAAGACCGCGAGTGTACCCGCATTTTGGAAGAAAACCAACATCATCCCCATTCATAACAATGGTCACATGAAGGACTTGAAAAATTACAGGTCAATTAGCTTACTGTCAGTCGTCTACGAGGTACTTACCAAGGTAATCGCTAACAAAATTTTTGCCTCTTTAGATTTCAGTCAACCTATTGAACAAGCTGTGTTTTGTAAACGCTATTCAACAATGGACCATATTCACACGATCAATCAGGTGATAGAGATATGCGCGGAGTTACTCAACCCCTATATATAGATTCATGGTGAAAAAACAACGCTACGAACAGACGCACAAAAAAAGAGTGGACGACACACAGCACTCAAGTTTGACTGCGGTCAAGTTTGTATCGGCCAAACGGGACTTAAAATTCGACTAATGGAGCACAGACGTTCTTTGAAGGTGATGACTATTCACACATCGCACAACACTGCAAAAAATGTAAAGGTTGTTTCCCTTTTTTACGGACACAAAAGTAGTAGCCAAACATAAAAACCAGCATGTCTGAGAGATAATAGAGGCTTTCCATATTAGAAAGAACGAGAGCAAGAGCGTTAGTGTTTCTTCTGTGTCATTACTTGACAAGGAACTACAATTTCTTTTTCGCTAGCAAATTGTGTAACTTCTTGGATGCCCAATTACGTCGCGTGCAACATTGTTTAAAGTTTTCGATTTGTTGTCACTCACACGCTTTGTCCGTGTTATCTGTTCATGCGATAGTATGGTTTTTATGTATAAATACGTGTTTTCTTTCTAACAAACTTTCAGTTGCTAGTTCAGCGCGAGTTCAGCGCTGTGCGTCGTCTACTCTTCTTTTTGTCCCTGCGTTCCTTGCGCTGTTTTTTCACCATGAATCTTAATCTGCACCAACTAGCCCAACTTGCCATCTTACTTCCCCTTATATAGCCTTCATAAATTATAAGAAAGGATTTGACATGGTGGAAGCCTCAGCAGTCATTCAGATATTGCTGAATCAGGGTGTAGACGAGCATTACGTAAGAACACTAGAGGATATCTACAACGGGTCCACAGCAACCATTGATCTCCATATAATAGCATTGAAATACCTATAATGACGGTTTTACGACAAGGAGCCACAATCTCTCCAATGTTATTCACCGCATGTTTATAAGAGATATTCAGAAAATTAGACGTGTAAAATACGAGCGCAAGGGTTAATGGGGAATACGTGAGTGACTTCAAATTTGCTGATTACGTTGCCTTGTTAAGTAACTGGGAAGAGGAATTGCAAAGTATGATTACCCTACTGGAACAGCAAAGTAGAATCGTAGGCCTGAAAATTATTATGCAGAAAGCTGAAGGAATGCCCAATAACGTCGGGAGAGCACAGCGGTTTGAGCTAATTGACGGGGCAGTGGAATTGGTAAGCAAATATGTGTGTCAACTTAGGCGATGTAGTGACCCCGGATCCCGACCATGAGGCAGATATAATAAGAAGGATAAGAATGAGGTGGAGTGAATTTGGCAGGCATTTTCAGATAATCAATGGCAGCCTACCATTGTCCCTGAAGAAGAAAGTGTTATGACAGCGGCATTTTACCGGTGCTCACCTAGTGGGTAGAAATTAGAAGGCTCATTCAAGAGTTTACCTTAAATTGAGGACGACTCAGCGAACAATGGAACGGAAAACAATAAGCATAACATTTAAGGATAAATTTAAGGATAACATTTGGCACAAAAGAAAGCAGAGTGCGTCAGGGAACAAATGCGTGTTAACGACATATTAGTAGAAATTTAGAAGAAGAAATGGGTGCGGGCATGGCGTGTAATGCGAAGGAAACATAACGGTCGGTCATTGAGGTTAACAGTAAATCCCTAGAGAAGGCAGCCGTGGCAGGGGGTGGCAGAAAGTGAGTGGACCGATGAGATCAAAAACGTTTGCGGGGATAAATTGGTCGCCTTTAGCAGAGGACAGGGATAATTGGAGATATATGGGAGAGATGTTTGCCCTGCAGTTGGCGTAGACACACTGCTGCTGTTGCTGATAATGATGACCCATTTGTACGCATGATTTCCGCTGATGTGATGAAGTACACCTCTTAAAGTTGTCAGTTCGGCAGCGGTCGAGGATGTTTTGTGGCTTAGTTTTCCCTATATGGTGCACTGCGTCGACGAGATCAACACGCCGATGGGAAATGGGCCCGCAGTAACCGACCCGTCGGGATAAACGTGCATGGAGTCTTTAAAAGTTCTGAAGATGTAGTCGGGTGCACAGAGCTTCAGCGCGGGTGCTGCGAGTTACGACTTCTCGCTGAATTAATGATTTGTGAAGCATATTGTCAACTTCGCCAGTATCTAGGGTGCCAAAGACGGCATGAGCGGTCTTCGCCGGAAATTCGCCGGAAGCAGGTATCTTGCATGGTCGGCGAATATGGCTGCAAAATGATTCTTACAGTTAAACCTGAATTTAACGAACCCATATGCGAGGAATTCCTCGGTTAACCGAAGTTTTTCAATTCACCATTTCCGCCCCCTTTGACGATGGAGATAACGATTGCTATTGGTTTCCCCTTTGTGGCAGGGTGATGACGCGTCATCTTACCAAAAAGAACTAATGTGCCTATCTTTTATACTCTTGGTTTAATACTAGCGCTGCTTAGGGCAGGCACAAAAATTTATTAGGCGCACAATACGTTTTGATTTAAAAACAGCGTGGTAGGACGAAATAAACGAGGAAAGAAATCAGACAGGACGAGCGCTTTCCTTGTTTTCGTTTGTTTTATTGTTACAGGTGGGAACTGTCCTAAGCAATATTCCCCTATCTGCTTTTCGTTCACCAGCATTCTAATGATATTTTCACCACCTCGACAGCCGTTAAATTAACTTCCTGTGTGCTACCCTTAAATCCTAGGGCTCCTGGAAGTCGAGGAATTTCCTCATGTAGATTTTGATTGATACCCTCGCATTCTAGCACTATGTGCCGCATAGTTTACCCCATAGAATACCCCATCATTTTGTGAATATTTCCCCACTAAGCATCCTGCTCTAGCCTCAAAAAGCAAAGCACTGCCCTGGGAATCATCATAGACATTTTCCTTTCTGATGTCTAATTTCTCAGCCCTGTACATCTCTAACGACATCTTAGCTTCCATTTTTGCAGCGTGAGCTACACTGGCCGAGGTTCAGCAGTTTAGCTTGTCTTCTGCAGAGCCGTGCTGCGAATTCGCGAGGAGCAGAGTCGTCACTCGGTTCACAGAACGTTGCTCGCTGCCCGACGTCTCTCACACACCCTACGCGACCAGCGCCTTTGCCGACATCCGTTCCGCACGTGGCGGCCCGGTCCAGTTGATGATCACGCGAGGGATGGCAGGGTGTAGAACCGATGTCTCGTACGTCGCTGATTTAATTGATTGTATGGTTTAACGCGCCGACGAAACGCAGGCGATGAGGTGCGCCGTAGTAAAGGGCTCCGGATTAATTTTGACCGACTGGGGATCTTTAACGTGCTCCGAAATCTCGCACACTGGCGTTTTCGCTTTTCGCCTCCATCAGAAAAGCAGCCTCCGCGGCCGGGAATCGAACCCGCGTCGTCCTCGTGCTCAGCAGCGTAACGCCGTAGCCACTGAGCCACAGCGCCGGGTTGGCTCGTACATCGCAGCAATACCGGCATGCGCCTGTGGAACCAGCTTAGCTCATGGGCGATTGATGAAGCTGCGCCGGAGCCGCATGGTAAATATACATGTGTCACATAATGCGTATACCATGTGCGTGTCATTGAAGCAGCAGCAAGCATGATAATCAATCTAATCCTAGACAACCAGGAAAGCTCCGCATATCCAGCTGAACCTTTGCTCACGCAACGTATATCCCGGCATAGCCGAGCTAAGCCACTGCTACGTTTTTTTCTCGCCATTTATTCCTTTCTATCTGCCTTGCCTCTTTTTTTGTTAACTTGGCTGTTCTGAATTCTCCCGTGTTCTTTCCGTATTTCATCGTTAGCCTTCTAGTCTTCTTTAACCACTGCGTGTCCGCGCTTTTCAAGTATAGGTACCAAAAACCCTAGCTGCCCACCTATGTTTTTCCATTGCTATCTACCTCCTCTCTAAACATATTTTACCCATGTATGTGCGACCTCTATGTAATGAAGGCGTTGCCGTGGTTAATATTAATGTGACGAACTGGTTAACAATATCAGACAATTTTTTTTTAACTTTCCCGTAAAAATTGGCTGGCGAAACGCACCAACTTACCAACACTAGCACTACTTTAAGGAGCAAGCAGCTAAAAAACGTCTTAAATCGCTGAAAACAATTTTTGTCATGATGATGTTCATAAATGGAGTGGCTAGCACCATCTCATGGCTAATGCAGCACCCACTCAAAGATTCGCTTGTGTAGCGTGACACCGCGTCGCAGGGGTCGCTACACTTCACTTTTTTCGCCCCCCACCGAAAACGGGTGTGTTCCCACGTCTGAGTGCGATGTCGATTCGACACAAGTTTTAAGGTGCTAGGCCTACCTATCGTCATGTGGTCGCCCGTCTCCACAGCTATCTGTGGTGTTGGTTAGTCTGCGGTGAGTTCCGCTGCCAGAACGCAAAAAGTTTTCTTTTTTCAAGACAAGCAAGTAAATGCCATCGCCGCCCGCTGCAGTATACCAGCTAGCACTCTCTGAATAATTTTTAGTCCTGGAGGGAGCATCAAGTTCGCGAAAAGGAGCCCTGTTCAGCATAAGTTTGGTTCTTGAAACGCTTTTCAAACGAAAATGTTGGGAAAGGCAAATTACGCTTGTGAATACGGCGGAAAGTGACCTTGCCTCCTTGAAGCGCCGTGTAGTGCTTAAGGTCTTGCGAAAGCAGAAGGCTCAAATCGCACAGTTTTCTACTGTAAAGCAAGGCTTTTAAGGGTGAGTTCACCTTCATTGATGTCTAGCATTCCGGTTTCGTTTCGCTTCATTCACGCAAGCCTTAACTCGAAACCTGCATTTAACAAAAACGTGGAAGTATAACGAAAAATTGTGCGATTTTTATCAACTTCGCTTATCCAGGTTCAACATTATACCAACGAGTGGAATGGCCCAAAGACGTTCTGAGCACCTCTCGCCGGTGTAGCATGGTGGCAGAAAGCGCCGAGCTTCGCATACGTTCCAACTGTCGATGTTCATTGATGAGCAACCAGGCAGGGGAACAGAGCTCTTGCCAGCACTAGGTCTGATTTTCGGATCAGCTGTTTGAATGTGACGAAAATTACATGCCCATTTTGATATGACGTAGTCAGTGCGCTTAGAGCTAAAGCATTAATGTTAACGTAAGTCAGAAGTACACGAAATTCTAACCATGATAACTACATCGATTACGATGTATTTTTCAAAACATTTAAGCATTCTCATCAACTGACAAAGCGTCTTCAAATGTAGTTTACGGGGTTTGTTTCAACGTATTTGCAATCATATTTGCTAAATGCCTCCCTATATTGCTATTTCTATGAGGGATATAAGCTGGTTGTAAGGTTTAATTTACATTTTCGAAATTTATACTGTATCTAGTTTACTTTTTGTACATGTGCAAAGTAAATGTCGATTTGTTGACTGCATTTTGCACGTTTTTTTAATTTTGTAAGATGATTGCGGAGACCAACTTTGTTCTGATAAATTTTATTACATCAAAAACCCCACGCCGTGATTTTTTATTGGGAGGTTTAACGCGCCGACGGTACACAGACGATGAGGTGCGCCGTAGTGGAGGACTTCAGAATACATTTGAACACCTGGGAATGTTTAACATGCACCGATATCCAGAACACACGGACGTTTCTGCTTCTGGCCTCCATCAGAAAAGCGGCCGCCGCGACCGGGATTTGAACCCGTGTACTTGGGCTTTGCACCCGCGTCACGGTTGTGTACATTGTAATAAAGAATCTTTGAAAATATTCACGGCAATTACCTGCCTCACAGTTCTTTGTGCATACCAAATCTAACAAATTAAAAACACACTGCGAAACCCCACGCAAATACAAACTACCTCTTCAAGGTTTTACAGTAAAGATGAAAATAAAAAAACGCATTCAAAACAAAAAGCTTAGAACAAGAATTTCCGAGCCACACAAAATAGTTCAATTGCAATTTTAAAGGTTAGGCTACAAACTGTGACATGGAACTAAAGGTTCATTTTCAAGGCAATTACACGCTCTACTATCAGTCAGAAAGCTTGATATCCGTAGGTGCCTAAACTGATCTAACAGAAATTTATTAAGCATGTGGCCTTCTACAAAAGACAAATAATTTTCACATGCACCGCCTTATCCAGAAGCGGCTGTTGTTTCTCTACATTCGCCTTTTCTTCTGAGGCTTATGTTTTACAACAGCCTTTTTCTACACATTATTGTACATAGTATTGTTGGAAGGTACTTCAAGCATTGACTTCCTGAAATAAATTTGTGTTGAACTTTACCATTTCCACAGTTACTAAGTGAGCTACATTGTGGCGAAATGAAAACTCCTATTATCCTGGGCACAATTCGGTTAGTTCTGTAACATATTGCATTGTGTACATTTCGATTATTAGTATTCTTATATGTTGATACCTTTTATACGCGGTACCTTTTAATTTGTCAGATCAGCTTTTTTTATACTCGTATTGAGTGATTGATCAAGTCCTAAATACTCGTTTTATATTTTATAAAACAACGGCTGCTTTCTTTGAAAATAACGAAGAGAAAATTCTATAAAAAAGAATATTATTCCAGCACAACGATTTCTGTAGCAAAATGAAATAAATGTTTCGAAAAAACATTCGGTAAGTAAAAAAAAACTGGAGTTGGTACACTTCATGAATTGCACACGACACCATAGTTCAGCAAAATGAGCTCTTCGAATCTGTGAAAAAGTACTTACTCCTGGGTATTTTCCATACAAGCAACTTAGCAGCTTCTCTTTTTCTGGCTCCTCCAGACCTGTTGATTACGCAAATTAAAATTAGTACATCTTTATATCACGCACGATATCAGAACAGATGAATTCTGAGCTGAATTTCTCGGTGTCCCGTGACGCCGCTTTAAAACAGCTTTATTTCACTCAGTGACCGATTACTCCAGAATGGGTCAAATTGTGAAGTCACTTTGATTGCAAAGCAACAATTGACAGGGTTGGTTTCTGACACAATTGTTTTTGCATTGCACACAAAGAACTCCAATGAAAAAATGTACACTGGAAAAAAGGAGCCTTATTTATCAGTGGTTTTATTGGAAGCTGTAGCCGCCTACCAAACCACACATGAAAATAAAAAAGGGGGTACTTTGAAACAGCTGTACAAATATAATCGTCATAGTTTCAAATCACGCCCAATAATCGCAGTGTGTTCAGCATGTGGAAACGGTACCATAGTTAGTTTACGTGAATTTCCACATGTGGCCAATTACTTCTCCCTATATTGTCCAAAGGTCACATTTTGTATCTAGGTCACATGGCCTTGGGGAAACTTGGCAGGGTGATTACTACAAGCCAGATTTTTAGGCATTAAAAAGCGCGTTTTTGGTGCCAGAAATATGTAAACAAGAAAAACTTTATCATCCCTTCATCAAGAAAGTTGAGAGAAGCGCTAAAGCTTGCTCACGTGAAAGCTGAGAAGGTGCGTCAAAATGTCCACTAACGATACGTCCAATCTTCGCTGAAAGTGCGTCCAATTGTTATCCAAGCATTCATAGACCGATATCGCGAACAAACAATGCACTTATGCGACGATTTTTCGCGCAGTAAGAAAACGCATGAACGCACGACATACATTTATACCATTACGTGGCTCATGAGGTAAAGGTACATTATTCTGCTAGTCCTATATGACCGATGCGCGTTTTGTCGCAACTAGAACCATTTTTTTGTGATTTCTATGTAGCCGTTTCGACACAATGTCAGCCTGGTTTCACGCTCGTCACGTGTGCCCAGAGGTGTTATCAAAGCGTTTTGGTCGACCAACGGGTTTATGAGGGAATTAATTCGTTTTTTGACAGACCGCAATCAGTTGCACTAAGGAAGCTTCCGCTTTAGGACCACTTGGGGCAGCTTGCACTAGTTGCGCAAGGCTGGAGAAACAGCCTGGCTGGCGGCCCCCTCCCTTTCTCGGTTCCACCTGACATGGATTTCTGAACATACCGCCGAAAGTTCGGCATGACTGGTCGGCCCGAATCAGTTTAAGATGTGCGCAGGCTTTCACGTCTCTCCGAAAGTTGACTGCCTTAGCACGTACCACTACCCACGGACACTGACTTCGCGATGTCGGCCTCTGTAGCGCGAACGCGGTGTCTGAGCTCCCCCCCTAAGCGCCACACGCCAAAATGTCCGGCTTTGATTTTTATCTGCTCTATCCGATTTAATTACAATGATTTTGCGAGAGATTTATGCACTAGTGACATAAGGTGAGGTACGCTGCGTAAACACCACTTCACCATATACGCTTGATGCGTAACCAGGTGAATTTGGATGTAAAATCTTAAAGCTTCTGAACAGTAACTTGTGCCTGCCCAATCAGCAAATTAATAGACAAACACACCAGCGCCAGTATTCTTTCATAGAAGATAATACCAAAAGAAATGATAAACCGATGTTGAAGCCTTTTTTAAGTTCCAGCTGCTCGAAAATGCCCCACTTCTCTTTACACATTGTTCTATTAAGCTTGCACGGAGCCTTACCGAAAAGAAGAGCCTGAAGATTGAGACATTTTTACTACTGCATTTTTAGTTTCTGAGTATATTAACACAAGGTGTAAAGCCAAAACTGCTCAAACACTACAGATGTTAAGAGCAGATCTAATAACCTGTACAGGGCGGCCGCTGTTAGAGGTAAGACGGAGCGCGTGACCGCGGTCCGCGGAGCGCGGCTGGGGTCATTGCGACTGCAACGGCGGGACTGCGACAGCGAGTACGTTGCTCTCAATACCCGTGCGTCTAACCGCTCTTGTGTGCTGACATTATATTTGGCAAAATATGCGTGCACTAAAAATACACGTGAAGATACTACACAGCCTTTTGCGTCAAAAGGAAAAAAAAAACAAGAAAAACGCAACACGCTGTGCAGTCGATTTATATCGCCATAAAATACACATTTTATACTTAAAACAGGGCACGGCGCTTCAAATATTGCCTAAAATTGTACTCAGCGTGACAGCTTTCTTATGAACAGACTGCAGTTATGGCAGACTAGGTTAGTTGAGTAACTGAGCGGCTGAGACGTTGCGCAACACAAGGCGCGGTCGTAGGAGCTATTCTTGCCAAGGGGCCATTGAGATGACATAGAGGCAACTAGCACGGGAGCTGTAGACCCTTTCCGTCCACGAGGCTTTCCAGGCTTCTCCACTGTATCTCCTACTCAGGCCCTTTCATCACAAGTGTGTTGCCACCCCGAAGTTCCTTCATTAAGTTGCGACACTCTTGGGCACCATGACTTTGTTGCCCCTCTGCAGGATGAAACAACCAAATAGGACGACTCAGTCTCCTGATGAACACCTCTGGGAGATTTAAGTGTAAAAGAACCATGAGAAGAGCCAGTCTGTGTGGGTGAGCCCCAACGTTGAACAGCCAGGTTGGAGAAAGCGCTAAAAAGGTAAAATGTGTGATATACCCTCCTCCATCGGTCAGTATGTTCAAAAGGAGCGAAAGTGTTTAAGAAGAAGGGATAGGACAGATATTGATAGCGGGGAAAAAAAGGTGTCATACGTTGGTAGATAGCAAAGTCAGTGTGGTACCAGAGGCTGAATAGGCAGATAGGACAAGCAACAAATTCACCTAAACTTTCAGAGAAGGCGACAATCCAGTAGACTTTATTTGAAGTTATGAAGGGGGTAAAACAGGCGCGCGACTTTTGCACAGGATAAGTTTCAAAGCCGAGTATGTAAGGCAATAAACAAGAACTTAGTAGGTGTAACGAAAGGTAAGAGAGGAAAGAAAAGAATTGGAAAGTCTGGAAAAAGTTCCACCGTTCGAAGAGTAAAGGCAAAGAAGGGTGGATAAAGGGTTCACATAACTAAATAAACAACTTCGAACATACGACCTCAAATACAAACAACTTTGTATTTACATAGAAAAAATAACGAGCCTTTAGCAGGGTCTTAAGAATAGAGGTAATAAATAGCAAGATAGTGTGAGGTATCTCGACAAAAAACCGGTGGAAACGGGTACATGGTTATCGAGCAGGGAAGGGGGTTGTCGGTGTCCATTTTTTACAGTATAATTGTAACGTGGAAGCGGAGACAAGGTGGTACTTCGACAAGAGGTGCAGCACTTCATGAATAAGTCAGGATGGCGCAACGGATCCAGAGGAGAAATGGCAGGATTCCACCCTAACTTACCAAGAACACAAATCACCAGAAGACTCGTCATGCAGAGCAGTTTGTCAATAACCACGAAACATATTAATCAATACTAGCTCAATAACGCCGGTGACGGGCCTCCCTGCCTTGCATGTGGCTTTTCCGATGATATTAGCTCCTCTTTCTGTTATTTTCCTTTTTTTTCTCTTCCCTAAAAAACGATTTTTTTACTTAGGTCCATTAATTTATTTTCTAATGGCGTCACCAATGATATGTGTACGGTACAAATTGGGGTTTCATTTTATTTTATTGCCTTTTATTGTTCCGGTAACTTCTCAGGGATGTGCAAAACAAAAAAAATTGAAAACAGGGTTTTGTTCTGCCATAGAATTACGCAGAGGTCTCGATCATCGAGAGCCCCGAAGCCTAGGTGTAGATGCAGCATGCTGAGTTCTGATGTGCATTTACAACTCCTAATTCTAGTGTAGACTGCTTTAGGCACAAAAAACAGAGAGACTTTTCGTTACTTTACGTCGCATTGCTTCCACAAAATATATTCCGGTGAAAATAAATACCGCATTCTTGTGTAGCAACTTAGTTGGGTGCATTTCTGACCAAAATATTACCAAAATAAAACAAACCTCTCAAGAAACAAAGCACATCTCGAGAGTTGTAAAATGTGGAAGCATTAGTGGCCAGGTAAAGGACGGTGGCTTCTCTTTAAGATTGGCGCTGCTACCAACGGTGGCTGTTGCGCCGCTGTAGGAAGTCATTGGGCCTTGTGCTTATACGACGTGCCGCTACCGAGCACAGCCGAGCAACGAATTTGCACTCAGAGCTGCACTTTTCTGCTTTCGACGCGTTTTCCCGAAGGACGGGAGCTTCTATGCAGCACGGTCTTTACGTTAAATATCGGGTGTGTCAAGTTCCGAAGCTTCACCTGGCCGCGCCAGGAGCTGCACCGCAGTGAAGGGCTCTGAAATCATTAAAACGAGGTTTTCTATGTCTCCATGATGGAGTACGTCACGTCGAAAAATCACTGCAAGAAAAGCAAGTTTCTCTGACGATAGTCATGATCGTAGGTGAAGTAAAATAAACAGAAACGCTTGCCGTGGCAGGAATCAAAGCTGGCACCCTGGCCTTATGAAGGTGACGTCTATACGATTGCGTCTTTAAGACATGCCGAAGCAGTTTGGATTTCTAAAGTGGTTCACGGGCGAGCAAAATTAGACAGAAAAATCAGGCACCCCTCTGTCTAATGAAGCATGGCTGAACGGGAAGCTTTGTTCGCGCAAAATCAAATTGCTAAAAGTGAAAATCAAAGCCGGTATAGTCAAAAGTCCAAACTACGTGAGAGTCAAAGTCAAAGCTCAAAGTCCGAATCGTCCGCGATCAAAGTCAAAACGCAGACGAAAACCAAAAAATTCCTTCCGTGAAAGCTTCGCGTTCAACCATCGTCGTCGTTAGACTAAGCGGTGCATGATTTTTTAACCACCTTGAGATCCTTAAATTCGCTTCAAAATATTGTGGTTTCATCTTTCAGGCCCCAATGTATTTCACCAACACGGCGTTCAAATCAGAATAGCCAACGTATAATCAACGGCAGAAACACCTATCTAGCAAAGCAGAATTTACGGGTTAAATCTTTTTAGGGTTGTAATTATTTGTCATAAAAGAAGATGCATGCGGTATCAAAACTTACGACACAGTGGTTTAAATGGGTTATTATCCTGGGCTTTGGTGGTTGAAGCAGCAACAAAAAAGAATGTCACAATAATAGCAATCGCGGTGTACCTTGTCGGCTCCATAATCGTTCTCGAGACAACAGCAATTTTGCACTAGTCCCAGGAAGTCATTCCACTTTTATATCAGACCAAAACCGACGTGTCTCAGCTGCTAAGTTGGAATGACATTTTGTCTGACCATATATGTGCAAATCGTATGGTTTAGTCTTCGTCCGTAGATTTACACTCTGATACGTTTTTTGACCTTTCGGTAGAGCTGCAAGCTGCAAGTCAATGACCTAAATATGATGACGCAGAAGTCGTGAATCTCGACTTGCTGTCGATGTATAGTAGCTTTGATATTCTATTCGTGGTTCAGGAGCCAAGAGGCGGCTGGCCTTTTCTTTGACATAGTCAGCGACATCCCATCCATCAAAAATTATTTTTCCGGTGCAACTGACCTTCTACACTGTGATGCGCATGACCGTTGTTGATATTTAATGAAATCTGTGAAGACTACTTCGCTCTTTTTTATGTTTTAATGCATGAGAGGAACAGTTACCTTCAAAGCTTAGACACTTGCCAATAGGGTTGAAAGCAATCATTCTCTAGATCAGTCGAATTCGCGATGTTAGATGAACACGTAGCTCCGGGGACACCGTTGCTAAAAAGCAAGTGGAGCAGTTGCCTAGGCAGTGGTAAACAAGACAAAGAGGGAAAGATATACGCCGGCCTTACTTCAGTCTTAGCTCCTCTCTTTGAGACTGGATGTCGTGAAGCCACATACACTGCTTGATATATAAGTATGACATTATTCGCAAAGTCTTGAATCCGTTATGTTAGGGCTACCTGAACTGAACCGTAAACATAGATGCAAGAAGGTCTCTGGTCTCTTAGTAGCAGCAACGGAGACGAGGAAAATCTACATAGAGGAAATGAGAGAAACCAGCAGAAATCAAATGTCTGAACCGCTTCCACACAAAGCACAACCAGTTTATACCCAATCTTAAAATAAATGAATTGCCATATGGCAAGTGGAATTTCGACCACGAGAACATTGAGGTAGAGTAAAAGAGAAAAGATACACAGCGATCTACCGCCAGAAGTACGGGCTCTGGGAAGCATCCCCGATCTCCGCTAGAGCGTAGCGAAAGGGCTTAGTCGAAGGGAAACGGAAGAGGGAGAAGGGAAAGGGTAATGGGAAACGGGAAAATAATGGTGACAGCGAGTTTTTGTTCTGATCCATAGACGTCTGACTCCTTTTGAGGTCTGACCCCTCACCTCAGCGAGGGCGTCAAGCTGTGCCCATTCACAAATTTTGCGGCACCTGCAGCAGTGTTGCCGCTTACCCACAGGTGCTACTTGCGGGGCTGTGACCGTCGGAGACAGAAACTTTAACAGAAGGGGGACGGGCAGCACTGACCCCTCCCAAGACACTCGGTTGCACAGCCCGTTCATCCAGCAGGCCCCGATCAGTGGTACTGACGGTTTACCAAGGAGATTTTTCTCTAATACGGATCCTGAGCTACTCGATATCTTACGACGTCTTCGGGTACTGGTAGTTTGTCTCGAGAGAGAGAGAAACAACATCTTTATTGGCCTGCGTTGAAGTCCCCGTTGTAGGGGCAAACCTACTGCCTATTACCTCGCACCCCCCTCGCGGGAGATGGAGGCGTCGGTTTCGGCCGCTGGCTTTCGATGGCTGCGAGCGCGAGCTGGACAGCCATCTTCTGTAACCCACAGTCCGCACTCACGATCGCGCACTCAATGCGCGGTGGAAACACGGTCACTTCGTCCGTATTAGTATTCTCTTGCCTGGGTTGTTGTCCGCAACCCCACAGCATGTGCTGCATGGTGGCCCTCTCACCCCCGCACAACACACACGCGTCCGATTGGTAGAGTTCGGGGCACACGTGCTTAGCGAACACCGGTGTCCAGATTGCCTCGAGAACTTCGTTGAATCACCCGGATCGTCTTTGTTTGATCCAGCGGTTTAATGTCATCTGTCTTCAAACTCCTCACCGCAGTGATCAGAAGGAGTGATCACACAGCCGTAGAATTGACAAAGGAGATTTTTGCGGGCCTACTACCCGGTACGCAGCACAGAGAGTCTCCCAGGTTGGGGGAGGGAACGCCGCAGAAATTGGTGCGAAACTTTTTAAAAGAAACGTCAATTGAATATTTTAACCCGCAAAGGAAAAGCTATCACGGGAAACAGGAGAAAGAATGATGATGTCGGCTTCACGAGCACATCTTCAGCCGTAGATGCGGGGATGTTCTCTACAAAATCAATCCATCTCGCCGATAGGGGCGCACACAGGGATGGGTGTGCGAAGAACTCTGATGAAACGATGGAATAAACTAGGTCATTTCACGCAGGTAAAATTTCAATAAATAAGTAAAAAAAATAAATAGACGAATGCATGAACGGACGGACGGACGGACGGACGGCCAGATAGGTGGATAGATGGATGGATAAATATTCAAACAGTAGGTCACTCAATAGCTCACTAAATGAACTAGTGATGTCACCAAACGTTCGCAAGCAGGATATTTTTTCGCGGCGCACTGTTCGTTTTCGTGTCCCTTCTTAGACACACAGATCATTAAACAGCTGGGAAGGGCAGACTGGACATAGCGTTTTTCGAGACTGGTCAGAACAGCTTTCGCAATGCTAGCTACATGGCCACGGAGAGACCAATCAAAAAGCGGCTCGCAACCTTCCGTTGCCTTTACGGGTCTTGTGATTCCCGAACGAGCGCAGGGAATTGGAAAGACGGCTACGAAATGCCGGCAATGGTGGACAACGAAAGAAACGACATGCAGCCAATAGCCCGGCTAAAGCGACCAAACGTGGCTTTAAGGGGTTTGGAGCGCTAGGCACGGTTTGTGGTGTACAAACGAGAGTTAGGCTCTGATTGCAACAATACGGCCTCTCGCTGTGCCGGCTGTTCAGAAATTAAGAAGCGCAGGCAGGGGGCGACAGTAGAAGAAGTAGAGATACCCAGCCAAACGCTCCACTGAATCCCCCAGCCAGCCTACAAACATTGCTCGAAAGAGACCTGCAACGGAATGGCTACCCAAAGCACTTTATCCGAAAAGAGGCAAAGAGGGCAACGAACACAACTACGCATCAAGGTGAGCAAGCAGAAGCGTCCCCAAGAAGTGCGCCAAAGCGTGCTGCGGTTCCCTACGTCCCACATATCAGTGAAGCTCTCGCACGCATTTTCAAGAAACGCGGTGTGCACATCGCGCACGTGCCAACTAGCAAACTGCGTTCTGACCTCGTCAACGTAAAAGACCCCCTCTCACGCTCCAAGTTCCAGGTGTTGTTTACAACATTCCGTGCGCCGATTGCAAATCAGTGTACATTGGCGAAACGGGCAATCTTCACAGAAGATTAACGCAGCACCGGAACGACGTAAACAAGGGCCATGCAAGAACAAGCGCACTGGCGGAGCACTGTGAGAAAACGGGACACGTGGTCGACTGGGACGAGGCGAAAGTTCTGACAACCGAGCGCAATCTGTCTTCCCGATTGCTGCTCGAATCCCTCATCATTCAGACGACGGCCGACACTATCAACAGAACAGACGGCAATCTGCACCGTATCTATGCCACCTCATTGCGACGCCTCATGCCCAATTATATAGCTTCGTTTTCCACGCACATGCTCATTGTGATCAAGGTACCCGTAGGGTTACCGAAACGTAAAACCGCTTCTTTGACTTGGTCAGTGACCTACGTTTCATCGTCACAACCACAACATTGCTACTGTGGAATTATGTGCCGCCGGAAGTGGAACAAGTGGTCGTAGTGAGGCCTGGACTTCTCTACTTCCCGTGCTGCTGCCAGCTAGCTCCCGACCAACTTGGCGGCGGCGGGAGTGTGTTGAGAAATAAAGAAACGCAGGCAAGGGGCGACAGTAGAAGAAGAGGAAGGAGAGGATCGGGAGGGCGCTCACTGCCTCGCCAATCGACTCCATCACCGTATCGGAAGCCAGACGCTGGTCCTCTTTATCTACACATTTTCTGGTGCCGTGAAACGCGGGAACCGGCGCACGAGCGAATCTACGTTCGACGGCGCAGCAACTCCGAGGCACGCGAGGCTAGGATACCTTGGTACTGCTTTATCCTGGAAGCCTTGCCCTCGGCCGCCGCCCCTTTCGGTTCGTGCCCAACCCGGCCCTCGTCCCCTTGGTATTCGCAACCCCAGCGTCTTGCTTCATCGACTGGCGCCATGGACGCTCTTCGTATACGCCGAGATGTCCTACGACCGACTGTGTCCGGGACCATGACAGTCATCGACGCCTTGCTGCGGAGCCAGGCAGCAACGGCCCTTGGCAGACAAAATGTCCTCGACCTCATCTTGCATGACCAGGTGAGCCTTCACAAACTGGACGCTCATGTTCAGGAGAACCTGAAGGATGAAGAATTTGATGCCGGTGTTTTGGAAGCGATCTATTACGACGAGCGTATCTGCGCCCTGGGAACGCGCGTACGTTTCTCTGCGAGCCAAGACTAACGCAAGCCCCGTCCTTCAACCTAAGGCGGCCCTGTTTACTACCCGCATCGCAACCTCGACTATTTCCTCGCTCCCCAAGGAGGCCTGGCGGGCAATGGTCCCGGGTGACGTGCCGCCCGTCCAGAAAATGACTGTTGCGGCGGTAGAAGAACAGGACAACGAGGACGGAGGTGCTGCGGCATTTCAGGACGCCAAGCCGGACACCGAGGTGCTCAGCCAGGGAGAGAGGCTCCAGCAACTGCGCAGTCCTGCTGCTTCTGTGACCGCTGTCTTGGGGAAGCCTCAAGGACACTCCCGGGACCTCGGCATCGCTGACGCGGCTGTCGTTTTTGAGAGAGCCCAGCGGTCCTGCCGTGAATCTAGCCTAGCCAACGAGACTTCTGCTTTGCGGATGTCTAAGTGGCCCCAGACGGATGCTGGCATCACAGCCGCGATTCCAACTTCGGAGACGTCACTACAGCCCTTTCGCAACCGTCGCTTCGACGACTTGACTACCGTTTTGGAGACGTCTGAGCCGTTCTGCCACAGCCCTAGAGTCGATGATGCGACTCTTTCGAAACCTCCGAGCTTCCCTGTTGCGACCTTTACGTCGGTGAGGTACCTCTCGTTTCGCCAGCAGTGGAGCAACCCGGTTTTGAGTCAAATATGTTTTCATGCGGTTCACCAACAAAAACGCGGTTCGTGCAGAAGATGGACTCGCGTCAGGGGATAACGAAGCGCCTGCTCCTCCCATGCTCCGTGAGCGAGCTTCGACGCCGGGAGTGAGCTTCGTCCGCACTCGTCCAGGCCCCGTGGAGAGGCATCCTGGTGGAGAAGCAGAACAAATGCTTCTATTGTGACGACCCCTACTTCAGCAAGCGCAACTTGATTCTGAAGGAGCCTTTGTACCGTGTTGGGTCCGGCGAGAGGGAGGTCCTATGGTTCGCAAAGAAAACTGACACGCCGATGGAACACACATATTTCTTCATGGAAGAAGTATCAGACGCGGACGTGACGGCAATGCCATACCACTCTCCTGACGCTCTCCGAAAATTTTTACCGTCCGCATCAGCTGTTCCCATTCGATCCCGGCGGCTGCCTTCTGGTCGAAAACCTGGAGCGTGGTTTTTCTTCCCGGGTGACCATATAAACATTCGCGATATTCACTTTTAGACCCTAAGTCACTTTGATCCAGCAACCCAGCAAGAGCTCGTTGCCCGTGTTGCTGGGTATAGACATGTACCGAGAACGACAGCATCGAGATACCCAGCCAAACGCTCCACTGAATCCCCCAGCCAGCCTACAAGCATTGCTACTGTGGAATTATGTGCCGCCGGAAGTCGAACAACTGGTCGTAGTGAGGCCTGGACTTCTCTACTTCCCGTGCTGCTGCCAGCTAGCTCCCGACCAACTTGGCGGCGGCGGGAGTGTGTTGAGAAATAAAGAAACGCAGGCAGGGGGCGACAGTAGAAGAAGAGGAAGGAGAGGATCGGGAGGGCGCTCACTGCCTCGCTAATCGACTCCATCACCGTATCGGAAGCCAGACGCTGGTCCTCTTTATCTACACCGGCCTGGTATACCTAAACGCTTCGCTGCACAGCGCCCCACGTGCATGTCGCTTCGCCCGATACAGAACGTTAATTAAACGTTCTCATAGGCTGCGCCCTTCTCCTAAATTGACCTAAAACATGCGAACTCACCATTAGCAACAACAATAATGCTTAGAAATGAGTTTAGAAAAAAAAATGCAGTAAAAATGTAAAACGTATACCCGTTGGGGCCACTACATTGAACTTCGTGTTCACTGTGCCCGCATGGCACGCTCCTTTTAGCAGGAGCTCAGTAGAAAATAGCGGGCAGTGCCATCACACATGCCACGTGGGGCGCTCTGCAGCGAAGCGTATGGAAGCACGCTTTCCGGCTTTTGCATGCATGAATGGTGCTGTGACAGTGGCGCAGACTACGTGACCCGAGGTGCTGCTGGTGACTTCGCAGATGTAGTTTACAAAACATATTGCTTCTTCGGTTCTTGTTACGGATTCCGCTTGAGCATTGCAACCCAGTTCAAAACTTCACTAACGTGATTCAAGTACGAATGCGGCCCACTATACAACAACGCCCCGATAAGGTGTATCGGCACAAATGTTTAGATACTCGGTAATGGCGCGGCTGCGCGATCCAATGACCCCATTGATTTTTCACAGTGCCTTCTAATATGAGCATTCGCCAGATCCTCGGAGCCTTCTTGATCACTGAAAATAGAAAAAATGTCCGCAAGCCCCGAATTGCTTTTTACCCTATGGACAAGTGATATAATAAGCAATAAACAGAGTTCTGTTGACTGGAACGCCTTTTACGAGTGCAATATTGGAATCCCCCGCCAAGTTGGCAGTATCAGAATTTTTTGTGCTTCTTACGATGATTTGTATAACAATAGGTTTTTTTTACAGCAAAGCTGTAAATGGCTAGGATCCAGCAGATCGTCTCCGGTCCCAGAGCGATGTAGACAGGAATCGCTAGCGAGAGTAGCGCCACGTTGCGGAGCCCACTCAAATCCCCGGAATCGTAAAACTGCGCGCCACACCCCCGGGGCATGAAAAAAATTATACAGAATTAAAAAGACCCTAGGGCCTTCATAAAGCATGTGCCGTGATTACCATACCAGCGATATAATAAATTTCTACCCACGATTCCTGTGTGTTTTGTAGGTTGAGCAGTTTCGCGTGTGCCGTGAAGGGCCGTTCTGCGCAAGCGCGAGGATGGGATACGATACGATTGGATTGGATTGACTTGGCTTGGCTTGGCTTGGCTTGGATTTGAATTGGATTGGATTGGATTGGATTGGATTGGATTAAAGTGGATTGTGTTTGATTGCGTTCGTCATAGCCGCGGCAGACGCACTGGCGCCGGCGCGTGCCCAGGTGTGCGCTTCAATTGCGCAGTAGCCAAGACTGACGCTGCGTCGGAGCCGCTTGATTGCCGTTTCACGTGGCTCGGGAAGAGCTGTGCTGAGCATACGCGAGGAGCAGTGACTGGACAGGACTGGACTTTCAGTTAATAACCAGGAACAATGCTCAATCGCTAATTACAAACAAACGTGTTTTGCTTCGTGCACCCCTTGGACTACGACCCAGTCAAACCTCACGTTGAAGCTCGGCACCGCAGCTTTGCTGGCCATCCCTCTTCACGGGGTGGAAGGGCTCTGAATTTTTTTTACGCAAATGCGCCCACCTCAGCGTACTTGCTCGGTAAACACCGCCCCGCTTGCCTGTAGCCTTCTTGAAGATGGTACGTGAAACTACTGCAGTATGCGTGTTGTGGTTTTGTGATAGCGGTGGTGGTGCTCACGTATGTTAAAAAATATTTCGCTAGAGAACGCGGTAACAACTTCACGGTATCCAATCGATGTTCAGAGGAGATGCAGGACTGCGAAAGCAAAACTGCTGGAATTGAGAGATAAACGTAGCTGCCAACGGAAGGTGCACCAGTACAAGCTGAATGAGCGGAAAGCAAAAATAGTCTCTTAAATATGTCTGCAAGACCCCTTTGGCGGCGCAATGGCCCTACAACAGCTGCGACAGCGCTTGAATTACCGACGCAATTTTGTAGACTTTTCACTGACAGCCATCAAGCGCGTATACAAGGAAAATCTTTCGCGGATTCTGTGTGGCATTACTTGCACATCACCATGTGTCCTGCACCGTATGGGCGTCACTGGTGTGCCGGAAAATGCGCCGCATAGTTCAGATCTGGAAATACAAGGCTCTCGCCGTACAAAAAATATGTAGCACGCCAAGGCCCCTGCTGTTTCGTAAGCAGGAGGGAGAGCATATGGGTCATGAGCACTTTCTTCATACATGCTGTATACTGAACTTCAAGACTTAGTTGGCTCTATTATTTGCAAGAGTTATTGAGCAAAACTAAATGAGCCTCAAGGTTTCTTGACAATGAGAATAAAGTACGAAGAAAAAGACAAAGACCCTGTGTTATTTCTGGATAATGTTATTTAGGTGGAGCGGCATGCGGGAGCATACACAACACCCCAGGGCAATTAATTCTCTTAAAGCCTATACATACAAAAGTAATTGCGATGTTTTGAAAATTCCCTTCGATATCTACCCTCAAATTGCTAGAATATCCAAGATGTTACTCATTTCAAAAAGATAGTCAGGCTTAAGGGCAAGTAAAGTCACTCTCAAAGGTGTTTAGACTAATGGAGACCTCCGAAGGGCTGTGATAAACAGGACTGCATTGGGCTGAACACTTATGGGTTAGATGGTTCTTACATCGTTTGGTAGTCATTTACGGACACAAAAACTTGAAAATTTGCTTTCGGGTGGGTAATATTCAACTGTTGCTGAGGTTGACACACTGACTTCGAACGGTGGTAATATTCCGCACGTAAAATATTTTGCTGAACTACGATATGGCCATTTTCTTCCTAACCAACATGGGGGAAGTTGGCATTGGCAGGACAGTTCGTCGCAGTCACGGGGGGCATCAGTCACCACTCTACCGACAGCTACACTCGCGGGCTCCCCTAATCGCCTTGCGAAGCTCGAAGCTCAAGTGTACCCTTCCCCCCCCCCCTTCCCCCCAAAAAATTAAACCACGGTTTGACCCAGTCTGAAATCCGCTGAGACAGCAGAGCTGTGGTTCTCTTCTGGCTGCTCAGACGTCACCGGTCGCTCTTCCGAGAAAGGCAGCGCAATCCCGCAGCAAGTTCCACGGTTCGTCCATATAAATCTGGAGGTAAATGCCAGAGGAGGGGGATCCCTCCTCGGTTCATCAGTGATCTGGTCCGAGAGAAACCCGTCCCTGCGAGGCCACTACAGTATCTACCAGTGAGTCTGGGAACCGCCTCACCTGGACTCCCAGACCCATTGATAGACGTTATCGGAGGGTCTTGGAACCATCTGCTACCTCGGCGTGACGCACGACCTGCAGATTATGGGAAGTAAAAGTTCGACCTTAAAAACACCACTGCGGTTAAAAGTAGTCCCGATCGCTGTGTAACGGAGCTTTTTTCTACCACTCTGTAGCGGGGCTGTTTCCTTGTTTATATGTTTTATGCTCCACACAATGTCTTCCTGGTCTTCTGGCTGGGCTGCATATCGTAATGTTTCTATTTGTTTATTTAATGACAAACAATGGCGCAGCGTGCACTACTGGTGGAAGGCTAGAGTAACTGCGGAGATTATGGTCGAGCTAGCATCTTGAGGTTTTGACATGCTTTCTAAGTTTTTTATGTTTTGTGGTGTTCTTGGTAGGCTAGGATAACGGTAAGAGGTTAGGCCTAGTCTCCCTGGGGCGTTTCATACTTCTTCGGCCACCTATGTTTTGCGGAAGTAAACGACGTGCTCGACGCGGTGTCGCGAGGCGCTGTGCGTCGCCGTAGCACCATATTATATGCCACGCGTTCCCCGAGTTGAGTTGAGCACGGCGGCGAGGTTAGCTCTCGACACTGTTGGAAGCTGGGCCCCACTAGAGTTGAGCACTGCACTCTTAATCTGGTTCCATACAAGTTCCAGTTAAAAAGGGTGATCCATATATTTTATGTGGATCCGAACGAAAGAATAACTGGAACGAGGCATATAGGTGGATCTTATCTGGAACCGTCAGCTTGTTTTCTTTATGTTCGTGGTTTTCATCTGGAACCGAAGAAATGGGGTCATGCGATGTCGGCGGTTCCGGTTACTGTTCCACTTATGTCCCAGTAAATGGTTGGGGAGAGTGCGTTTGTATATTTTTTGCTCGTGTCTTGTTCCACATAACTCGTGCACGGCAGTGAAGTATGCACTCTTTCATGCATCAACTGGAACAATGAACCGCATATATATTAGGTGCTTCTTGACCCAAGATGCACGTGCGCGTTTAATATACACGCGCACACCGCACATAAAATTTAATGAACTTCGCCGACATCTATGAAACTGCCTTGCAGCAGTTAACTTTCATAATACGGCTAAGCTGTAGTTTTAGTGATGTCCTTTGACAGAAAACGAAATCCCACTTTTTTGTCAGCGCCGTACAAAGCATTAAAAATGTCGAGAGGAGGATATCTTAGGCAAAAGAAGAAATTGCAGGAACCCATTTCCAGGTGTTCTGCGGCACCCAAACCGCTTTCGTGAACATCGTATTTTTATAATTTGAGGCGTCAAGTACAAAATCACCAGTGACTTCAATTTGAGAAGGACTAAACGTCTTCCCTTTCCCCATATGCCGTTCGGGCAAAGCCATAGCTGCTATAGCGCTGAAGAATTCGTGGTGCTTTTGTGAACATCTTCATTACGAAATACTTGTTGAGGCCATTACATTTTATGCATTTGGTTTACAAAGCTTCGCAGAAACGGCAGTTTTTGTTCAACACTCAGTCATCATCTCGCTGTGGTGTAGTACGCGCTCAATGGTACTTAGTCCACGTTACTTATGTTGTGATGGGGTACATGCATAATGGTAACCGACTGCGTCACATTTTACACCACACACATCATGCTACGCATGCAGTTATATGCTTAGAAGTTAGTTTTGTTTTTGTATTTTGTCTCGTCCCGGCTAGTAATTTTCACAAGCAAAAACGAAAGCCTCTTTGCAGGAGGAGAATGACACAAAACCAGGAGAACTAAATCTACCTCGCGGCATCTGCCTTACATTCTATATATTTATACTGAAATGGCATTCTTATTTCAAATTATGCATTGCAGTATCGCGAAAATTCGCAGTGTTACCCTAATGTTGTTACTTGCCGTAGTAATTCAAGTTCACCGAATGACCTGCCTTCTCCTGCTGGTCTCCCCGTTGCTCTTTTCCTGCACTATTGGTGTTCATGAAGAAAACTGCTGGAAAACGGGCAGATGTATTATTACTCGCTAATTAGCGAGTAATCACACTGGATGCACTATACTGAAGTAGTTTTCTATAACGTGGGTATCAAAGAGCGTCGCAGTATATATTATTGGTATTGGAAAGACTTGTCAAGAGAACGCAGTCAATAAAGAAGCATCGTTTTGTTTTCACTGCAAAGAACGAAATAATGCTGTCATCGAAGTTTATGCACACATACCGCACGCGCTCACGGCCCGCGCAGAGAAACAACTTTAGCCCAACTAACGTGTTAAATTGGCTAATATCTAAGCTCTTTGTTCCAGCCTCAGAGCCGCGTAGACGTCCGCTTAGAGGCCTACTCCCATTTTCCGAAGCAAATATAAGCGATCAAGGGTGTCGAGCTTGTGATCTCTTCCGCGGACTGGTCACTGGCCACGGCGTGCATCGCCAAAGGCACGGAGAAATGATTACGAAACGACCGCCACTTCGGTGCGGCATGCCGTGCGCATGCGTTGACAGCATGGAGGAAAGAATACAAGACAGCGACGCTTGCGTTGATGCATGGTATAGTGGGACGGCAACGGGTACAACGACGATGAGGGAAAAACGGGACTGCGTGAACACTTTTAACGACAGCAGCGCCCCTACGTCTCAACGTTTACGGAAGCTAGTTTTTGTTCGTCCGCATGCAGCGCCACCAGTGGCCTTCTATAGCGGTTTTCTCGATTGCTCGCGTTATGCGCCTGATGTACTAAATGAACTGTCGGTCAGACTGGCGGGAACGGTTACCAGTTTGGTTGTGGCGTGAAACTGCGGATTTCTTCATGTCCTCGGGCTGTATTTACTGTTCGACGAAGTGAAGTTTTGCCGGGAGGCGCAAAAAAGGTCAGTGCTGCTTATTTATGTTCTGGTAACGGTTGTTGTTCATTGACTTGTTCATCACTGCGTCCGATAAACGTGCCGCTCCGCTGCCTGTTCGATGCGAGAAACGTTTGCGGCCGTTATTCACTTCAGCTTGCGTGTTTGTGGGTCGGAGTCGGCTTGACATTTCTGACTGCGTACGTTAGCTAGTGCTATTTAGAAAGTTGCTGGTGCGCGCATTTCTCGAGTCTGCATGTCCCCTTATGGTGTGGTGTTGCTTAGTTGTATATTGACGGTTGCTGTACCTGTCAGCGGTACTGAATCTTCTCGGGTTAGTCGCACGCTATTCTCTCACGCGCACACACACAACATGTTTGTCGGAGCGTCTGTCTTTAGACTTATCGGTATTTTCAAACTTCCGTGTTAATTGCGTTGTGTTGGTCTTCTGAGAGCCATACATTTACTGTGCTAATCACGCTATTCCGCCTAATGTTGATGTGCGTTCAAGGCGTTGGCGGCAGCACTGCTTACGTTTATCTGTGCTGTGTGTGTAGTTGTTCCTTGTTTCTTCCAATGCCTTCGATGAATTCAGATGGTCTATTTACACTAGTCAACTTTAGTTGGCTCCCTGACGTGTAGTGAAATGCAAGGGAAAGTGGTTGTCTGAGCAGTAGCGTAGTAACAAAACGTTCCTTTTGTGGAGGGGAAGGCAGTGGAAACACGCAGAAAGTGTGGTGCCGTTTTTATGCTGTCAATGTCAGTGGTAACCTGAGACCTCAGAATAATTACCCATAAAACTCACGTGTGGACTATTAGAAGTTTTAACGTCACAAAATAAGTTTAAAAATAATCCATAACTGCCATTTTATGCTATCAATGTCAGTGGCAGCTCGAGAGTTAAAATAATTTTCAAAACGCTCGGGTGCAAAGTTGTTGCATCATGATGTGCACCAAACATTAATCTATTTCTGTTCTCCTTTGAACGTAGAAATTATACTGCAAAAGCAGATTGCTACATTCTGTATTCATACTCTATGACCTGTTCAGAAAGAGTATATGGCTGACTGTGGAGACATTTGGCCCTCCACTGATAGGTTGCGACAACTGTTTTTGTTCCTCTGCAAAAAAAAAAAAAATGAAAACAAATTATTTCCTTTCTTTACATGCTCCTGCGAAGTCATGGCTGTGGCATTCACTGGCTGAAGACATCTTTGGCATGCTGAAGGGTCGTCGGGGAGAGTGTGGCGGATTATGAATGCCCTGTGGAGCTCATAAGCCACAAAAGAGTACTTTTGAGTCGTGCATATTGTGCAGATATTCACCAGTTCGCATAGACCAAGGACAGGTGAGCTTAAAGTATGTTCAAATATTTTCATATCTCAAATTGTTTAGCAAGAAAAGATTACCAGGGCTTCCGCTGTAAAAAAGACATTCTACTTTCGTGGAACGAATCAGACATTGTTCAATATTTTCTCGTGCTCCCTGGGTAAAGCAAGGCATAAATTTATTCTCTGATATTTTGTACTGTTTATTTTCTAGGCAATAGGGCGAAGATAGACCTAAAACAGTGGTACAAGGAATGCATATGGCCATTTTAATTGTATTTGGACCCCTTCTTGGAAGTGTATCATCAGAAGGCAACACATTAAAGCTCTTGCACGGGATGAAATCATTGCATTCTACAAGTAAGTACGCACTGCCATTTTTGGGTCTTTCATGGCGCGTTTTAGGTAGTTTCTTATAACTAATGGTTTGAAACTTTTTTCAGTGACAGCTTGGCCTGTGGCTCAAGGTGACAGTAGTAGGAGCTTTTCGGAACACGTTAGCGAAACTTTCCTGGAAGTGCACTTTGAGACGGCCCTGGCAGAAACACCCGGGTCTTAATTTTGGTTGGGTAAGCTGGCATTTTGTTTTTGCGGACTCAATTTCTGGGTCTGTTCATCCTAATAAAATCTCACTGTTAAGAAGTTATCGTGAACGCCAATATTGGCCATTGTGTTCACATTCCGCCTATTACGGATGCTCCAACAGTGGCCAAAAAAAAACACTATTTTATTTATTTTTGTAAATATTTAGCTTTTACACCTTGAGAGTTGTTGCTGTGATTTGCCAGCACCACGGACACGCCCAACGTGGTTGCTGCTACAACAATACGGTGGCAACTGACGATTTAATTTCCCGCTTTTAATACGCCCGTAGCACCAATAATACTCCCAAATACAGGCGTAGCATGAGTAATGCTTGCATTGGATTTTGACAGGTGGTTAAATAAGGGGTAATTTTTTTAATGGAATTGTTTAGAGCACAGAAAGTGACGTCTGCAAGAAAATGTGCTATAGTTGCGATTTATAAGAAAATTGTGCAACAGCCTAGTTCAGCATTAGTCAGCTCAACTTCTGCCTCATACCACTACGAACCATGGAGGTAATACATATCGAGAGGGAAATATTTAGGTGGAACTAATTCCACAAAAAATTTCTGCCACAGTGCGATATTTATGATTTCTATGACTGGCCATTTATTTCTTGCGGGAGAAACATCGTTTAGCTGTAAGTTATATTACGGCAGCCTTACTACAGCATTCTAGGGAGCACATTATACAGTACAGAGAACATTTTTTGCAGAGATAAGGTGTGTAAAATATAATGCCGAAAGGTGATTATAGTAATTATTATGTGATTAATAAACGAAACCTCTCAAGGATAAAAAAACCTTATATTCAGGATACCGAGGCAGCAAAAAGGGATACTTTCCAGAATCAGGGCAATTTCATTGATTGTCTGTGGTGATATTGTTTAGCGCACTTTCACCTTTAGCAGCACTCCCAGAAAAAACCCAAGAAATCACTGATTTTAAATCAATTACTGTGTTATGAAAGGGCCTAAGCAACTCACTAATTTAAAGCAACCATGTAACAAACTTTTCTTGTTTCCTTAAAGTTACATGAGGTGAGCAGTAAGTCTTCTCGAGGCCCGGTTATTCTGAGAGAAGGGACTGGCGCCATCAATATTGCCCGCAAGAAACACATCACGGATTCGCCGCCTGCATTGTCACTTCAGGATGTGGTCATCCTCTTCGCCGCATATGTCATCTTTTTCATCGTGTCATCATGTTCATATGGTTGTGTGCCTTTGGAGAGTTCTTGGGACTTTTGCAGGGAGTTCTTGGCCATTTGACAGTGGCCTGGTGTCATTTAAGTTGGAGTCTCTGTTGAAATACTTGAAGTGTTCAGCTCTACTTGGGATTTAAATTATTGGTAGAGGTTTAAGTATCTCTTGAAAGGCATGAAGGAGGTCAGATGAAAGGCATGAAGGGGGTGAAATCAGATGAAGAGGTTTAAGTTACTGGCACATGCAAGTTTCATGTCAACTGAACACTGAAGTCGTGCCTTATTTTTCATCATTGGCACAATGCGCAGGCTGCCTTTGAATCTATAGTGGGTGTTAATGTAGTTCATGGCACCGCATTGTAACGTCCTTATTATTCAAGTGTAGCTCATGAGAGATTTTTTTTCGTGGCAGTGCTGCTGCTGATGCAAAAGTGACAGTGATTATTTACGCAGATGGCTTCCGCCTTCATTGATAAATTTTAGTGCCGGATGTGAGCTGACACCCATGACCTAGAAGAATTGAAAATGTGCGTATTTGGCTTGAACAAGTTTTCTCTTTGAACAAAGTTGCATTTCTTGCTTGGCAGAAGCAGGGCTTTGGTCACAATTACACTGATAGCAAGACGGGAGGGTTTTTATAGCACGCAACTGTGAATTTCACCTAAGGTAAAATGTTGAGGCTGGGAAAAAATGCTTTCAAGTCTGCTTTGTAAAACTGGTCACCTGTATGATTCAACGCTGGCTTGTTTGCTTCTTAAGGATGTCTGACTTGTTCCCGCTTGAATTGATGACGTATATAATTAGTCTGCTTGTTAAATTTTAATATGTGTAACATGCTTCCAGCTACCTGGTTTGCAAAATTATATAAGATTCACGCTGGCTTTTGTGAGATTTCTTGGGATGAATTATTTTAAACAACTACAAATTGTTTGGGCAAGTAACGTGCCTTAAGTCAAAGGCCTTTTCAGGACGCTCATAAAGTCTATTTTGCCTACAAATAGCTTGATGTTACACTTACGTCTGGTGTCAGGAAACTACTATCTTTAATAATCATGTTTTAATGGTGGCATACTGCCACATGTGACCTCTCGTGTCAAAATGTTTTATCGTTAATCTTGGCTCGAGCGTTGTTTTCCTAAACTCTTGCACTGCACTGTTGTAGGTTTGTGATAATACAACAGTGTATGGCTGGTTTTTAGGCCTTTCCCTACAATTTAATAGCAAACTGCATTTTCCCAAACAGTTATGCGTAAACATAGTATGGCAAGCGCAATGGGTAATTCCGCCTTTGAAATACCTTATTTTATCTGATAAGGCAGCATATTTAATGCTCACGGATGTTGGATAATGTCTGTGCCAGTGCCGCGGTAGACGCACACGTCTATTTATTTTGTGAAGCAGTTGCCCCTAATACCGTCTTTATTAACCATGTTTTTGAGTAAAGGTGAATATGTGAAAATGCCACTTGGAGCCTAGTGTTATCGTTATGGTATTTATTCCTTGTACGTTGGTCATTTTCTGTGCAATTTAAAATAGACAGCTATTCAAATCTGAAATGTATCATACTAACACCCAATAAAGTTGTATAGTATATTGAAAAGCAGTGTATGAGTCATAATAGTTGGTTTCGTGTGTATTTTAATGCAAGTATCGTGTTTCTTTTACATGCAGCTAAAACCCAGAACAGGATTCTGCGGGTGAAGCCAAGGACTGTGTGCCGCTCTAGGTGCCTCAGACAAACTTTTATATAGAACTGTGCTCCGATAGGCAACTGTTGGGAACTGTCAGGGACCACACTGCTGCGGTGGTTTCTGCTTTCCAATTGTTGGTATCACTGCGGGTCATATATCAAGGCTGTGTTAAAATGGTGCTTGCGGTTTCCTGCTGATACCAATGCATCCGCCAGCCGGGCATATGACCTCGGTGTATACCGACAGGAAAGCAGAAATATTGGAAAAGTGGAGTCCCATAGACAGCTTCCCAATGTCTATAGGAACACCGTTTTATATAAACAGCTGGTCTGAAGGTACCTGGAACGGCGCACCGGATAAATTCCATAATCATTTTACATGGATCAATGTTCCAGTAACTTAAACTACCTTTTATTTGGAACAGTGATCCGCATACTTTATTTGGAACACCGATCCACATAATTTAGTTGCAAAAATATGTGGTGCACTGTTCCACTTAATTTTCAGGATATGTGGAACACGGTTCCAAATATATAACTGGAACTTTTTGCAAAAAGTTCCAGTTACTAAGTGGATCTTACGTGGAACCAGATTAAGAGTG